>JANAVB010016713.1:0-101484 GCA_029216955.1 Iris pallida | reverse complement strand
CCAGAAGGTGTAAAGCATGTCAGATTCATGCTGATTTTATTCATCAACCGTCTAAATTCCTACATCCTACAGCAGCCTCTTGGCCCTTCGAAGCTTGGGGTATGGATATCATTGGTCCGATTAACCCTCCTTCTGTTAAAGGACATCGGTTTATATTGGCTATAACCGATTACTTTTCTAAGTGGGCAGAAGCAGTTCCCCTTGCTGAAGTAAATATCTAATGTAATTAGCTTCATTAAACACCATATCATTTATCGCTTCGGGATTCTTCGAGATAATTCATGATAATGGACCAAAATTTGCCAGTCAGGCATTTTATTGGTTCTGTGATAAAAATCGAATTCAAAATCTGGCTTCTACGGCTTATATTCCAGTTAATGGTTTAGCCGAAGCTTTCAACAAGACGATCATCAAACTTCTCAAAAAGTTTGTCTCTTCTAATAAACGTGATTGGAATGAGAAACTTGGAGAATGTTTATGGGCTTATCGAACAACAGTCCGAACTCCTACTAGTTTTACACCATTTTTACTGGTTTATGGATGTGAGGCTGTCCTTCCATTGGAAATCCAGATTCCATCTCTTCGAATAGCCATTGCTAATGAGCTAACTATAGAGAATAATAATCGCTTACGACTCCAAGAACTTGAAGGATTGGACGAGAAGCATATTCAAGCACAACAGCATATTAAGCTATATCAAGCCCGTATATCTTGAACTTTCAATCGTAAAGTTAAAGAGAGGGTATTTAAGGTTGGCAAGCTGGTATTAGCTGTTCGAAGACCGATGGTGATGACTCACAAAAGTAAAGGGAAATTCCAAGCAAAATGGGAAGGCCCTTATGTAATTGAGACCGTGTTTTCCAATGGCGCCTATCGATTATCCAAGCCCAATGGAGATCTACTCATGATGCCAATCAATGGCAAATTTCTTAAGAAGTACTATGTATAAAAAAAGAGAGATAGAATGAAAATAAAATCTCTTTTATTATTATTTTTGTTCAGAACAAAGGATTAAGGACAAGGACCACTGCCTTCCTTATTGAATACATAGTCAGCTAATGTATCGAAGGCATCTTCGCCTGAGTTCACAAAAACTGGCAGGCATCCATCCTCAGCGCCTCTTCTTCAGGAGTTGTCCCTAACTCTACTAAGAAAGCGAGGATGTCTTATGGTGGCTTGGGCGTAGAAGAGCTTTCGCCTATTTCGGTTGGGCCTGACACAATTGGCTCAACGGGGCGCATCTTGATGACGTCCTCAACCTTCATGGAGACTTCATTCTTTTGCTGCACGTCCTTAAAAGACATTTTAAATAGAGGAGTGGAAATAAGAATGAAACTTTACAAAGAGTTCTCATCTATTTATAGGAGAGAGCTATTAATGAACCGGTCTGGGAAATTGAAAACAACTTTTCATTCCCGAAAAGACCTGTTCATTCATTACATCAGATTCATCCATTTAATTATGGAATTGAATTGACCTTCTCTTTTTTTCGAAAGAAATGTTGGTTTATTCATTCTTTCATCGATATTGACGTATACTCTCAATGACGTCTGTCTTCTTATTTCCCCAGCTACCAATGTTTGGTTAAGCTGATTACTTGTCTCCTCGGAGAGAAATTTTAATCTTCCATCTTAGTAGTTGATTAAAAAAGTTAGATTTGTTATTTATCATGTTATCATGACCTCTGAATAAATATTAAATCTGCTTGTATTTTCTATCTATCATGTTCATTTGGCCTCTGAATAGATATTAATCTATTTTTTCTTTGAGTTGTTATGATCTATCATGTCCATATTACCTCTGATAGTATTATATACTCTAAACAGAAAATAAGATTTATTATCTGTCATGTCCATATTACCTCTGGACAGATACAATTTATTGAGTTTCGAAGACTTATCATGTCCATATTACCTCTGATAAGTATTTTCTATCTCATGCCTATTGTTTAATTACAAAATAAATGATAGAATCACAAAACAAATATTTTATTCATTTCTTGGATAAGATAAAAGGTTACAAAAGCTCCTTATTTGCCTACGGCGGAGCAGATATATCTTTCAGCAATTTTTGGAGTTCGGCCAGGCGCCTATCACGAGAGCTCAATACTTTCTTGGTCGCTTTAGCATGGCGAGCTTCGAGAGTACAAATATGAGAAAGTCCAACGAAGCTGATTATCTGATTATCCTTGGCTTCATCAAGGGTCTTGATAATTGATTCAGCTCCGTAGGCCTGTTCTTCTAAAATAGAGCCTTGAGCAAGGTGCTGATTCTGAGCCACGATCATCCGTTCCCTCTCTACCTTTAAGTGAGCCAATTCAGCCTCAACTTCTTGGATTTTATCATTATGCTGCTGAATCTCCTGGTTTAAGGCATCATAGGCTGCTCTATGACCATCCAGCTCGGGCTGTATTCCAGCTAAAAAGGCTTTCTCTTTGGCAACCTTTATACTATAATCATGGAGAGCTTCATTATATCTTGTCTTCCGATCAAGATAATCAGCCGTTAAGGCATCATACTCTTCTTGTATGAGACTTTCAATAGTCTCGCTTGACAGCTTAAGATACTCTCTGATGGGCTGTTCATGACCCTCCACAATTTTCTCTAACGTTGCTGTTGTCCCCTTATCATTGAACATAGCAACGTTCTTGATGGTAAGAGCCATAGACGCCTTCAAGCTCTCATAATTGAGGCCCTTATTCAGGACCATCTTGATTAGGGTTGCCAAAGTTTTATAAAAAGTTTTGGTATGAATCTCAACTAGGAGATTCATTTCTATGCTTGAACTTGGCGTTGCGACAATATCGACTAAGTCTCTTCTCTGGAGACTAGGAACAGATGTTGTTGGTGTGACAGCAGATTGAGATGAAGCTGTTGTTGTTACTATTGTCACAGCCAGTTGATCCCTAAGAGCTTCAGGGATTGTGTTTTCAATACTTGCAGATGTAGTTGCTCTGATAGCAGGCTGAGATGAAGCCATTGTTGTTATTGCTACCATAGTCAACTGGTTCCCAGCAGCTTCAGGAACAATGTCCTCAATGTTTGTTACTCCAACCGTTTCTGGAGCTAAAACTACTAGAGTTTCGGTGGCGGTGATAGGTGCGACTGGAATGATGGTGGTGGCAGCTGACTCAAGTTCAGGCATACTCTCTTCCGAAACTTCTATAGGATCAGTAGTAATAGCAGAGGGTGCTATCACAACATTCTCAGTTTCGGTTGGTGATTTGACTATGCCTTCATCACCTTCTTTGACTTCTGGCTGTTCAGGCTCTGGAGGTACTTCAAGTTCTTCATCGAGGCCAGTTCCTCCTTCAACAGCTACTTCATGGTCTGTAGTTGGTTTTTCTGCAACTTGTTCTTCTTCTCGGTTATCAATACGAGAAGATAATTCGGGCTGAGCCTCTGCTTCAAACTATTTCTGTGCTTCTTGTTGCTCATCTCCTGGTTGGATTACTTCTACTTCGTCTGAAGAAGAAGCCCCTTCATTAGATACCTCGTTTTTCTCACAAATATCTTCTTGAGGAGGAGGAGCCACAGGCTTTGGTGCAATGATGATATCTGCAAAATGAGCAAAATAAGTTAATATACATGATACATAATTCCGTATAGGTTTTTTTGTGTAGTACCTGGAGTATGTGCGTGTCATTCAAGGTATGAATCATAATCACCCTCCCAGTCATCATCGTCAAAGTCGAGAGCCGGCTCGTCTGATGGGATACGATCTCGATCAGCAATGTGTACAGCTGTAGCATCCTCCGTAATTTGTGCCTTTTTGGCAAAGATAAATGGAGTGAGGAGCTAAGGCGTCCAGGAGATGAAAGTTTTACAACTTCTGATGCTATTGCTGGTTGAGGTGTTGAAGACCCTTCTCCCGGATGGACTGAAGAGGAAGCAACAAGTTGGTCCTCTTCGATCGAGATGTCATCTTCTGGAGTAAAGACTCTGGGTTTGGAAGGCCCTTTAGTAGTAGTCTTCTTCTTCTTCTCAGGAGACTTCACTGGAAGAGTGGTAGCTATAGTCTGCTTTCATTTGTAGGTTTTTCCAATAAATATTGGTCCCGCAGCTATCTCCCCAGCTCCTCTAGGAATTACTGCCAGAAATTCATCTATAGCAGTAGTATTGTCTAGTACGTCAGGAGTTATTCTGATGGATTCTTTAACATTTCCTTCCTAGGCCCATCGCAGACTTCCTTGCACGCTATAACCGTCTTCGAAGGAGCGAATGGACGTATAAAAACGAGGATACGAGTGAAGTATACGTAGCTCAGTTGTACTAGTGGCTGTAGATATGTTGAATCTAGCACTAGTACATGCAGTGCTGAAATATCTCCATGCTCGTGCACTGTCAATCAGCTTTCCATAATGATGGAATCTGGTGGAAGGATTGCCAACGTGAAGTTGGTCATATCCAAACTAGCGAGCGAACCTACTTGGTAGATAAGGCTCAAACGCAAAGTTATCTTCATTCCTATACATCAGATAGGAGGGTCTGATGTACACTAGCCATTGGAAGGCAGATCTTGGCAGTAAAGCTGATTTATCTACCCTGTCTTCGAATTGCATGCCAAGGCAGTCGGCTGGAACTGGTGGCCTCGTGCAGAAAAAATTTTAGCCGTGAGAGTAATTTAATGATGCTCGGGTGTCTGCCACCGTTGTAGCAGTCCATGTGGTTTTGCTAAATTTTTGGAGGAAAGTTCTCACTTCATCCTCAGGACCCGGTGGCTGCAAATTGCAATTATGGTGTAGTAACCAACCCATCAGATAGGTGTATGGTAGCTCCACCCTTGGAAAATTGTCCTAGTGAGGAGCATTATTAGTCAGCTCTTCACCGAAAGACCGTAGACTTGTATTTATTCGGCATACCATTGCTGACAGCAGGTTGATTCTGTTTTTGAATAGTAAACGTACTGTTGGCCACAACACGTTACGGTGAATCCTGTCCATGGTACTGATCCCTGGCACGACCCATCTTCGTAGCCATAAGGATAGGAAGCCTGCCAGTAAGGCCTTCTTTGATATCTTCTGACTACCCTGCCTCAGGTAGCTTAATGCCTCAGTCCCCGCAGGGATGTCTCTAGTTTTGGTAGACAGATATTGGTCACGAGCTTTCTGCGAGGCCATCAACTCTTGGATTACATCTGCAGGAATTATTGAGCAAGGTTTAATAGTTTGAGTTTTGTCTTTTCGAAACCTGCTCTTCTCAGTCTTGGACACTCTATTTTCATGGTAAAATAGATAGGTTGTCCATTTGGTTATGTATGCCAAATGTGACCCAGTTTCGTACATACTGGTGCAAATCAGATAATGGCACATAAGTTCTTTATAGACTTGCACTAGTTCAGGGTTTTTCTCGCGAACTTCTGCTAGTTCCCGATTGGAAGGAATGTATTCTTCATAAGGGAATTCGCCCATCGGCAGCTTCGAGATGAATTGTATCTCATACAGAGCAAGACCCATTTCGCCGTGTGGAGTTGCAAAAGTTCTTGTTGAACGCATATACAATTCCAGTAAAGCCAGGAACAAGTTGCTATTCGGTGGAATGCCATAACTGGTAGAGGCCACCGCTTCATATAGGCCAATATCGTCCAATTCTGTTTTAAAGTGCTTCATGACCCAATTACTGATCTGAATCCAGTTACTACTGTAAGGGGTTAGCCACCCGGTCAGCCTAGGGTTGGTCTGAGGATATAAGACTGTAACCCTTAGGAATTTATTTATGAACATGGGAATCTGTACCGGCTGGATGAGAGATGAGTCCTCACTCGGTGTAAACCCGGGCAATAGACCAAAAATTGGAATGACACCACCATATGGAGTGCTAATGTGATAACCCATGTCATTTGCTCTCTCTCTCTTCTGAAAATGATCCTGTCCGGTCTACCATAGCTATTAGGAGTCAAATTCTACAGCATTTGACGGTGATGGCTAGCATGGACGAAAGCAGATATAGGGTAATCCCTGTCCATGTCAGGGAGATACATCACCCTTTCTCCAGATCTAAATACCCAAGCCTCCTTTTTGGGATGAGTCTGCGATTTGAAATCTATCGCATCCCCGAATAAGAAAGCCGGCTTCATGAATTGTTGATTGTCCAGTGATACCAACACTTCCCCATCGATCATGGATAACAGCATCCTATCTCTTTGAGCAGATATCAGCTGTGCTCTCCCTGCAGGGTATTCGGGGTTGGTTTGAGGAAATTTGACATGAGATAAATCCTCCAGATAGTTCGAGCCCACCATGTCCGCTGATGAGCCAAAAACTTCTTCAAGAGGATGAGCTTGCAAATCCACTGACAAAAGGAAAAAAGATCAAGTTAGTGAAAAATCTAATTTGAAGTTTTATGAGTAAGGTCATTAACTTTTATGCTTACTAAAATTGATTAAAAGTTTTAAAGTGTAAAAAAAGGTCTTTTACAAAGTTTTTTCATTTTACGCTGACACGTATAACGTGGGCGTATTTCTTAAATTTTACGTTGGTATGTGTAGACATGAGCGTAATTCGAATTTTACGCTGACACGTATAACGTGGGTGTATTTCTTAATTTTTTACGCTGATACGTATAAACGTGGGAGTATTTTGTTATTTCAGTTTCTACGCTAACACGAATGATGTGGGCGTGAAATCTGAAAAATCGGGTTGTCTTCTACTTCTCCGACGAGTTTTTCGGCCGAAAAATAGGGTTTTACCCATCATAGGTGGAGCTACGACAGGATTGGGCTGTCGAAGTGGTGTCGATGACCGAACGGGAGTTTGTGTATGGTCGGCCGATGAAGAATCGACGGCGGGTTTCTTCCCTTTGCTGCCAGCGGCGGTCTTCTTGGGAGCCATCGAGTTAAGGTGAGAGAGATTTCGAAGAAAGGGGGGCAAAGAGATTCGGGATTGCAAAGAGACAAGTAAAGTCCTTATCGAACTCGAAAAACTCTATTTATAGAGATTTTGAATCGGTTCAAATTCCCTATTTTTATGCGACTGTTGGATATCCCTATTTTTACGCGAACCGCTGGATATACCAAACTTTACGCTGACTGGTCAAAACCCGAATTTTACGCTTCTGTTCAAAGTATTTCAAATTTTGAAAAATATTTGAAAACTTTGAAGGGGGCCTTGTAGGAGCGTAAAAAGTGCTTCATAGACTGAGTCAAAGAGATAGAGCTTTACACTCAAATGAGCTGTTTTACGCCAACTACTTTACGCCAGGGACAGGTCAGCTACTTTACGCCAGGGACAGGCCAACTATTTTACGCCAGAGACAGGTTGTCAAATCATACATTAATGTAAAGTGATAATGGGTCTGACATAAAGATCTATTGACTGCGTATAACACAGAATTCAAAGGGATTTGTTTTACACAGAAACCAATATTGTCGTTTAGTATGTGGACTGAGCTATTTTTCGCTCACAAGATGGCTTCTTTTACGCATGAATACTATATGAGCTTTTTACGCTCAAAGTTGACATTTGCATAAAGTTTATTTGGGCTACTTTTTACGCTCAAGGTTGTTTTATCAACCACTTTACGCGAGAAGTCCATTTTAGGGCTATTTTACACCTAGTCTACTTCTTTACGCTCAGAGTATATTTGGGTTGTTTTTACACCCGATTCTTCCTGACTACTTTGGAATGTGGTTTTTTCCACGTGGCTTGCATGCCACACTTATTGAAGGACGTGTGTACGTGCTCCCTATTTTTGTTGAGATAATGGGACATGTGTCAACATATGTAGAAGGTGACTTCCATCGTGGGTGACGGTTGCTAGCGTAAAGACAGGGCTTTGTTGATTTTTACGCCCAAGAAGTCAAGTCTATAAATAGACTTATTTTTCACATCAAGGCACACACAGGGAGAGAGAATACAAAAAGATCAGAGCCTAGAGACTTTGATTTTCCAAAGCATTCTTCTTCAACTTTTCTTCAAGAACAGAGTGAAGCAAAGCAGGAAAGCATTCGACCTCGCCATTAGTGCCCAAGTGCGTCGATACCTTTTTGGTGACTTAGTTCTTCAAGTTGTTCATCTTCCGGCAGTGTTCTTCATCATCATCGTATAGTCCAAGGAACAAAGTGATCGCCTTCAAATCAGACTTCCATAGCAATACTTCCCATAACATTTGTACTTTTTCAAGTTTTATTTTCGAAAGCCAAATTTTTAGGCATTTTGTTAAGTGAAACAACCCTCTGTCTCCGTACCTCTTTACTTTGGTGATGGAATATTTTTCATGCTTGATGGACGTGGCAGTGTACAGAAAACAGATTACCCCCTTTTATAGATTGGTACAACCCCAAGTATCTCATTTAATATACGTAGACGACCTATTAGTGTTTATGTGCCCATGCAAGAGGGATATTGAATGCTTGACAAAGATTATAGAGACATTTGGGTCACATATAGGTCTATATCTAAACAAAGATAAAGCAAGTCATACTTTAACAAGCTGTGTCCTAACAGAATACAGAAAGCAGAAAGATTGGGAGTGGAGGTCGGAGAATTACCAGTAAAATACTTAGGCATATCTTTAGCGGTCAATTACGCAAAAGATACTGAATGCAGCAGCTTAATGGAATATACTCAGCGGTAAATTGAAGGCTGGCAAGCCCAGCATTTATCTTTTGGAGGACGGATCGAGCTTGTTAGGTTGGTGATTACTGTTATTTCTATGTATTGGCTACAGTCTATTTTGATCCTAACAAAATAGACGACCTATTAGTGTTTTATTTGGCATGGGGGTATACATGCTATCAACTGGGATGAATTATGCCGGCCAAAGGGTGAAGGAGGAGTGGGGCTGAGATCATTAAGGGTTCTACGCGATGTTGCTGCCATGAAACTTGTATGGAAGTTTATATCTCAAAATTCTATTTGAAAAAATTGGATGTAAGGAAGGTACCTAAAAGGGAGAACTTTTGGACACATCGATCAAATAGTAACTATTCGGTGGTTATAAAAACTATATTAGCCAACAGAGGGCAGATGAAGCACTAGATATCCAGACATATGAGGGATGGATGGGCTACAAGCCTTTGGCTAGATCTGTGGATTGATTATCTTAGTTTTATGGACCGATGGGGGGAAGCTGCTCACCATAGCATACAAAGGAGCCAGGCGGTTAATTGTATACTGCGACAGGGACAATGGCGACCGAAGGGTCATACTTGGACGAGTCGATTCGCTAGGCTCATCAAGCAAGTTCCAGTGGATGTGCAGCTAGATGAGGATCGATGGGAATGGGATTCGGCCAGTGGTAATTTTGAACTCAAGAAAGTGTATGATGACTTGCGAGGCTAATACCCGGCTATGGAGAAAGCCAAGTTCATATGGGTGAGGGGAGTGGCGAGCAAAATTCAGTTATTTATGTACTGAGTGGTGAAGAGGCGCTGTAGAAGCATGAAAAATACAAGACTATGTATCCCACATGAAGAAGACAAAAGAAGCTATGCGCCCACATAACCAAAAGGGGGCTATGCGCCGACAAAACCAAAGGGTGTCTATGTGCCCATATGATCGAAGAGGGGCTGTACGCCTACATGATCGAAGAGGAGCTATGCGCCCACATGATCGAAGAGGAGCTATGTGCCTACATTGTTTTCATGTAGATCAAACATGCACTCAAATCTGGGCGCATAAACTTACTCCTATACTATGTGCCCAAGGCAGCAGATCCCTACGACTCAGTCAACATTCACGATCAATCGTACACCGAAGCATGCGGCCAATTCAGTCTCCACGAGCAATCATGCATCGAAGCATGCGGCCACGTTAATCCACGATCTACCCACGATCATCCAGTGTCCATGCGCGTACACCCTATGTGCCCAAAGGGGTGTTATGCGCCCACAGTAAAATCAATATATTTTCCACCTGTGGGCGCATAACAGTCACTTTCAGTACAAAACGACTATAAATATGAGTCTCATACATCTTCAAAAATAGACAGAACGGAGAGCATTTCAAGAGCCAAATTGCTGCCCTTCTTGCCAGTGAGCCGAGAATTAGCAATTTTCTTAGGTTTTCTTCCACTTTTGTAATCGGAGTGTCAGCGGAGTAAAGGAGCAACTGTCGCTCGATCTCAATCGTCCCATTCTCAAAAAAAAATTTATACTCGGGGATCCTCAGTGCAGGATCTCTCAGGCGTACTTGATTTGTGGTGCCTTGCGCCAATAAGAAAAGATAACATTTCTTTTTTGTGTCCACAAAAATGGCGACTACTGGGGACTACCTTTTCCTCTGACGAGAAGATGGTGATGCAATCCGATACCGATAAAGTGGGAAGCACTCAAAAGATGTTGATCGTGAAGTTCGATCAGCAGACGTTCGAAATGATGCTCTCGAGGGATGGCTCTACTCCCTCAAAATCAGTGAAGCCAAACAAGTATCGCAAGACTTGGCTTCCGAAGGCTCGTGGTGCATATCCTGCCAGTGTCGTAGAAGATATGCAACCGAAGAACTCTGTCACATGGGCGCATATATAGGCCTTCTACGTGGGCACATGGAGCTCCCCTGTTGACGCATAGCTCTGCCACAGAGACTTCTGACAAGAAGAAGGCGCATACCATTTCGGGCTCTACTAGCTCAGCGACTTCCCTCTTGTGCAATCAATAACAGAATATTCAACACTCGAAACTTGGCAAAGGAAAACACTAGGATGCCAAGAATCAAAGTGTTCGATGCTCGGGACAAACTCGACGAGGCTTACAAACGAAGAAGACGAAACTGGAGGAAAATAGCATTATTTTCCAAAGCATGCGCCCAGAGTCATACGCCCAAGGTAGTATGTGGGCGCATAACTCTAGCCAGAGGACTTCTGTCTTCAATAGGCTATGCGCCCAGGGCCATACGCCCAGGCTCTGATAACCCTTTCTATGCGCCCACATCTAGGAGGGCTAGGCATGCTGCCAGGACTTCAGGAAAGCATGCGTCCAAGGGCATGCTCCATGGTCTATGCGCCCACAGCAAAAAGACAGACCCTACCGCGTATAGCACGGGACTATCTTTAAGGTCATTATGAAACTTAGGTGTGGGGGTTGCCCCTGCACGTTAACTAAGTCCGGATACGCCAACTCCCCTTACAAACCCATATACAAAGTTCGGTGATGCATGTGACATGGGTTTTAAGGCAAAACTCGCTTACATCGATTTACGCAACATGATAAATCATAAGCATAAATTGAGGGAGGATACTATAATTCATGGCGTACATCTGTGCACCAGTATTGTCATCAACTGTTGCTGCTCTAAAGCAACAAAAGTGCCTTGGAGGCAGTCCGTATTTCGACGACTGCATCGCTCTGATGATGAAATGTTCAACATGGCTTCATGGGAGCCTACTTACGGGAGCCCCAATCAAAGAAGGTGGACCACTAACCCAACTTTTTCTCTCAGTTCTGTTAATAGAAGAAGAAGAGGTCCGCCAACAGATAGCCAGCGAGATGTTACATATGAAGGAGTCTATATGGGTACTCGGTCAAGGACAAGATTCCGTATAGATTACGAGGACTCCCAAGCTGGGGGTGATGATCCTTCGGTTGGGGGTAGTATTCCTTCAGAATTTGAAGTAGACGACCTTCACACCAGGGGTAGCCTCCAGATGACGATGATCTTTTCGAGTCCGACGGTGACTATCTACCTCCCCTTCCTGAAGACGAGGGTCTTTTCAACTCAGAGACAGACAGTATCAGTACCGGTTGTACTGTCTCCTCTATTCATCCTCGCATATTATTTAAGTACATGGCGGATGGAGAGAGACCTGAGAAGCCAGTGATCATACCAACAAGCCGCTAGAGAGTCTTGAAATGGCATTTGCCAAGATCACTGATATGCTTACCAGTATCATGGCAGTCCAAACTGTTGGGGCTGTTCCTCTACCTCAACCGAACATCTCAGCATACGCCAGTCCGGCTCATAGCAACAACCCTCCTTCTCTACAGAAGGAGTATCATTCCGTTAAGCCTCCTCTAAATCTTGTAAATGCTGGGGGTAGTCCTTTGCCAACGATGCCTGACAATCATACAGCAGCCGTTTTTCAACATCTGCTCAATCAGCAGGATGCAATTGATTCTCTTGTTGCCCGTCTCGATACCATCTCACACAAAGATGAGCTTCAGAAGATGGAGATATCTCAACCTTATCCTCTTGAATGGAAGAATGCTACTTGCCCTCCCAATTACAAGCCACTAACGCTAAATTTATTTGATGGGATGACTTCTTCTCGCCAATACATGACATACTTTTATACGCAGACTCTGCACTTACCAAGGGACGATCCGTTCTTGTCAAAGCTATTTATTAGCACCTTGTAGGGGGTAGCTTTTGAATGGTTCTGCAGTCTGCTTGATGGTTGTATTAATTCCTTTAAAGACTTGGAGAGGTTATTCCTCAAAAGGTTTTATGAGAGTGGCATGCATGTTAGTATGTCCACCCTCATCGAGACCAAGCAAAGGAGGACTGAGTCTGCTATTTCTTTCATTGAATGCTTCAGACGACTAACATTGAATATGCCCTTCAATATACTATACTCAGAGCTTATGGATACTTGTAGACATAACTTCCTTCGACAGTGAAGTTCTGTCTGGGTATACATAAGTATGATACATAGCCCGCTTTCATCGGGGCTGCTGATGATGCTAAAAATGATGTCCCTAATCTGGAATTATTGGGGTTGAAGACACCCAAATCTGAAGACAAAAGCAAGCACCCCCAAAATATCCCTGTCCGTAGGGGTAAAGGAAAAGAAGTCATAAAGGTTGACACCTCTAAAGGAGCTTCCAATTCTCAGGACGCTCCTGACAAACCCAAGGAGACTTTCTCCTTTGACGAAGATGATGTTATTACCATTTTTCACACATTTATGAAGGGTAATAAACTGACATTGCCTCCACCACGACGTCCTGCTGAGGCGAACCAACTCAACGATCCCAAGTACTGTCTTTATCATCGGTACGTGCACCACTCTACTAAGGATTACATCGTCATGAAAAAGAAGATACAACAGCTTATCGACAGCCAATTGATTAATCTCGAAGCTGAAGACAAGGTCGTATCTTCTAACATGATCTATCTTTAATTTGGTGACTTTTCTCCCACAGAAGTACCAGACGGCGTAGTCCCAATCCCTAAGGCAATAACGGAAGTCATTAACCTGCTGCCAGCTCGCAACTCAATGTTGGTGCCACTAACGACAGAACGTGGTAAAATCATATGAAAAAATCCACATCTGGTGCAAGAAATGACGTAGGGGTGGTGTCTTCCAAAGCAAAGAGGGGCAAGAAAAATAAATCATGCCATATGGTGTCTTCTCCCATTTACAAAGTTTTATCTAGCGAGACGCGATCTGGGAAGACCTACCTACGGACTTATGACCCCATACAAGAAGATGCAGTACCTTCTCCAGCTCCTGCTGCCCCTACAAGTTCAGAAGATGTTCTATCTAAGTCCTCAACTACCGACAAAGCTAAGCAGAAGGAGACGCAATTTGAGAAGTCTCTGAAGGCACCAACTCCCGAAGGCATGCATCGACCTTACAACTTAGACATACTGGCACAGCTGGCCAATACACCTGCTAGGTTGTCTTTGTTCGATCTATTACGACTCTCCAAAGAGACGTGAAAAGCCTTAAGTGAGGCATTACTACATGCCGACTCTTATCTCGCTGAAGTCAGAGTCCTAGATGAAGATTCTATCTCCTGTCCTCACTATCATAGCACTATGGAAGTGGTGCCCAACATCACCTTTTCATAAGAGGACATGCTACTTAAAAATAATCGTCGTAATAGAGCTCTATACTATACAGTGCATATCGGGGCGATTAAGGTGGATCGGATGCATATCGATATAGGTTCCTCCCTCAGCATCAGTACTAGAAGTTTACTCCAAATTCTAGGGATCCCTCTGCACAAACTGTCTGCAACCAACACAACTATCATGGCTTTCAATGCTGGAAGAAGCTACCCCCTGGGCAAGATCCGTCTCAAGTGCCAGATTGGTGATATCTGAATAGAGGTTTCTTGCTATGTAATCAATGCCAATGTGTCCTATAACGTCTTGTTAGGGCATCCGTGGATATACGAGAACATGATCGTTCCTTCTAACCTTCACCATGCTTCAAGTACGTCAACAACGATGACATCGTGAAGATGGAGTTTGCCGATATCGATC
Source organism: Iris pallida (assembly GCA_029216955.1). Classification (NCBI taxonomy): domain Eukaryota; kingdom Viridiplantae; phylum Streptophyta; class Magnoliopsida; order Asparagales; family Iridaceae; genus Iris; species Iris pallida. The sequence goes on along the minus strand of JANAVB010016713.1, from coordinate 87,338 downwards.
CTTTTAAGGGTATTGAAGCCTAGTATAGAGATTCGGTACTTTACCAATCTCTGCCCTCCAAGGATGACGGCAACGAAGCTGACGATGAAGCTGAAGTGAGTTCATCCACCAGTGATGGTCCCCTAGTTATCTGAGTCAAAGAACGTACTACTCCAAAAAGTACTCCAAAGTCTCTCACAACCTTGTTCAAAAAGAAGAATCCTGATAAGGTCAAACCATTGACTATCACTCTCTGCAAAACGACTCGGATGGAACCTGCTAAAGTCCGTCCTTCCAATCCTGACGAGTTATCCTATATGGTGAACTTGGCCAAGTATGTGGCTTTTGTTCCAGACAATGATCCCCTCAATGACTATATCAATACTCAAAATAATGTATCTTCAGTGGATGATGTTATCCCTGAAGAAGAACTTGCATATTTTATAAGTAAAGGTTTGTCTTTGAATTACTCTGATGTCTACCAATCTGTAAACCAGTACATAGATACGATATACGTCCTAGAGCATGGCATAGGACCACATCTCTGCATGCCAGTCATGATGCCTCGTCTGCAGAAAAAAGTTTGGCCAGAAGATATCCACTACTTCATCGTTCCAGCTAGAAAGAAGGGTGAAGAATTGATCATCTTCGGTCAAATAATTGGCGAAAGAAAGCTCGTTCTGGACTTTACTTCTTCCAACCACAACACTGAATCTGACTATGATTCTGGAAAAATGCAACTTTACCGATATAGTTGGCAGGCCAAGAATATCATCCAGAATATGGGATAAGATATAAAAAACGATCGGGGACTAAACTATAGTCAAGGACGACGATTGCCAATACGTCACTTTGCTCCTCCCGGCAAACCCGAGAACTATTATCAACAAAACTACGTTAGTTTGGGTTACGTTACTCCTCCAAAAACTCCTGAAGGATCAAACGTGGAAGTGGATCGTTGTTCTCATTCTTCTGATTCTTGCCTCTGGGATTTAGACTCCATCATTGGAGACATGTTCAAAGCAACTTTGTCCGTCAACATGGTGTCAGTTGACCAAATTGCAGATGATGTCCAATCAATCGAGCTTGAACAATGGGCTCAAAAGATGGATACTATATGGGAGTTATATTTCGAACAACGTGAACAACCTACTGAAGACGAAGTCGTCTAAGTTAATTTAGGAGATGAATCATCTCTTAAACCAATCTTCATCAGCAAAAGTCTGTCTGGCGAATAACAACAGTCTCTTATAAAGCTTATAAGAGAATACATTAACGTATTTGCATGGAGCTATGAAGACATGCCAGTCTTGAACCCTAAAGTTGCTATGTACCGCCTAAATATCTCATCCAAAGCTAAGCCAGAGAAGCAGCAGTAACGACGGTTCCGACCAGATATCATGGAGGCCATCGAGAGTGAAGTCAAGAAGCTTATTTCAAGTGGGTTCATTCGTAAAGAACAACACCCAGACTGGTCGCTAATATTTGTTCCAATTATGAAAAAGAATGGTAAAGTTCGAGTCTGTATTGATTACCATGATTTGAACTCTGCATGCCCGAAAGATGAGTTCTTTTTACCGATCACCGACGTAATGATCGACAATACTTGCGGTTCGAGCTGATGTCCTTCATGGATGGGTTCTCAGGCTACAACCAAATCAAGATGTTTCCCGACGATGAGAAACACATATCTTTTCGAATACCGTTGGGGGTATACTTCTATACGGTGATGCCCTTGAGATTGAAAAATGTAGGAGGCGACATACCAGCAAGCTACGAACACAATTTTTTACGATCATTTGCAAAAAATAGTGGTATGCTATATAGACGATATCGTAGTTAAAAGTCGTCTCAAGGGCAACCACCTCCAAAATTTGAAAATGTTGTTCGAACTAATGCGTGCACACCAACTCAAGATAAATCCAACCAACTCTTTTCTGGGAATCTCCAGCGGCAAGTTCTTTGGTTTTGTTATCACTTCAAAGGGTATACATCTTGACCCAGAGAAAGTGAAAGCTATCCTCGATATGCGTCCCCCAAGAAATCTCAAAGAGCTATACGAACTTCAAGGAAGGCTAGCCTACATCAGACGATTCATTTCAAATCTTTCTGGAAGGTGTCAACCGTTTACTCAGCTCATAAAGAAAGGAGTATCTTTCGTCTGGACTGAACAATGTCAACGCACATTTGACGACATCAAGAAGTATCTCACAAGCCCCCCAGTAATGGTAGCTCCAATAATGGGAAAAACTTTCTTATTATATGTCCGTACTATGGATCATTCCCTTGGTGCCCTATTAGCTCAGAAGAATGAAGGCGGCCATGAACATGCAATCTACTACCTTAGGCGCACGATGGTGGGTACCGAGTACAGATACACACCTGTGGAAAAGGAATCTCGTACTGGTATCTGCTATCCAAAAGATACGTCACTATGTGTCTGGGCAGACTATCCACATCATATCTAAAGTCAATCCCCTTAGAATACTCATGACTAAACGGGGTTCTCTTAATTCCCGTTTAGCTACATGGGCAATGCTGTTGACTCCATACGATATGATGTTCGTCCCTCAGAAGGCATTAAAAGGACAAGCATTAGCTAATTTCTTAGCAGCTCATCCGGTGCCAGAATCTTCCAAATTCTACGATAAAATCTCGGATAAAGTAGTGGAGTCTAACACCATAACTGAGAAGATTCCCATTTGGTGAATGTTCTTTGACGGTGCATCAAGAACAGGACCTAAAGGAAATATCGGGGCCAGAGTAGGCATCGTGCTTGTGTTACCCTACCATCTGCTTATAAAAACCGCATATATTCTCTTATAGAACCTTGCACTAACAACGTGGCCGAATATAACGCCCTACTGATCGGCCTTCAATTGGCAAAACAACTGGGAGTTGACTATCTAGAAGCTTATAGCGATTCTAAGCTAATAGGTAGTCAGGTCCTAGGGGATTATGAAGTTTGTCATGAAGATCTCATCCCGTATCACAAAGCGACAATCAAATTGGCTTCTACCATCGCGGGATTCTTCTTCGAGCACGTGCCTCGATTACATAATATAGAAGCAGATGCTTTAGCCGGTCTTGCTGCTTCCTTGACCGTCCCTACCAATACTCAGCATTTGATTACAGTGTCTGGTCGAGAGCTATTCTGTGTGAAAGAGGCCTTGCATATTTATCACAGTTATGCAACAAAAACAAACGCCGACATTAAAGACTGGAGATTTCCTTTCATAGATTACGCCGTCTACGGAATCCATCCTGAGGAGCCAAAGGAAGCAGTGTCTGTCCAAAGGCGATCCCTCAGATTTTACTCTGATATAGCTACCAAAATGCTGTACCGATGCTCTAACGATGGGCTACTGTTATGATATTTATCAGACACAGAAGCCAAACATGCACTCCGTGAGGCTCACGACGAAATTTGTGGTGCACATCAACGAGGCCCCAAATTACAAGATCGCCTCAGACGAATAGGTTATTATTGGCCCACGATGATAGCAGATGTTGTTGAATATGCAAAAAAGTGTAGGGCTTGTCAGTTCCATGCCGACTTCATTCATCAACCTTCAAAGTTTCTACACCCGACGATGGCATCTTGGCCTTTCGAATCCTGGGTATGGACGTCATAGTCCTAATCAGCCCGCCATCCTTCAGAGGACATCGGTTTATCCTAGCTATAACAAATTGCTTCTCCAAATAGACAAAAGCTATACCGCTCACCGAAGTAAAGACGTTGAACGTGATCAGTTTTATTAAACATTACGTTATCTACCGCTTCGGCCTACCTCGAAGGATCATCTATGATAATGGTCCATAATTCGTGAGCCATGCATTCCATCGGTTCTGCAATAATAATCGAATTCAGAATGTAGCCTTTACTGCTTACAATCCATCGGCTAATGGATTAGCAGAAGCCTTCAATAAGACTATCATCAAACTTCTTAAGAAGTTTGTGTCTTCAAACAAGCACGATTAGAATGAGAAGCTCGACGAATGTCTCTAGGCCTATCGTACAACGGTCCGGACTCCAATAGGCAGTATGCCATTCTCTTTGATCTATGGGAGTGAAGCAGTTCTTCTCCTAGAAATCTAGATTCCCTCTCTTCGAGTAGCCCTAGCCAGTGAGTTGACTGTCTAAGAAAGTTACCGACTACGACTACAAGAGCTGGAAGCACTAAATAAAAAATGCTTATTAGCTCAACAGCATATTGAGCTATACCAAACACGTCTTTCCAGAGCCTTTAATAAAAGATGAAGGAAAGAATATTTCAAGTTGGTGATCTGGTCTTAGCAGTGAGAAGACCAATGGTCATGACGCACAAGACAAAGGAAAATTCTAGCCTAAATTGGAAGGTCCTTTCGTTATAGAATCAGTATATTCTAACGGTGCGTATCGACTAACCAAGCCTGATGGTGACTTGCTCATGATGCCGATCAACGGCAAGTTCCTGAAGAAATATTATGTGTAACATTCATGAACAGCGTTCACAAGCGGCACAAATCGTCTTTATAGACGTCTAGTCTAGTAACAATCTTTCTCTGGACGCGACAGAGGACTCTCTCAATATACCTTGTTTCAGTCATGTAAATGTACAGTGCAATATTTATGTGATTCAAAAAAATTATCTAACTATTATCTGTATCTCAAGAGTCTTAAATACACCATGGATAATAAGTCCTTTAAAAAGATTCCCGAGTGGAATTATCTCCGTTTTGGATTATGTCCAAACTTGGTCTGACGAAAATAAGTCACGTCCATATTACCTATAAACTGTTTTTCGATAATTATTTATCCAGTAGGATCATTAAGAAATATTTTTCCACGTCCATATAACCTCTGAGCAAAGCATTCACCAAAGATAATCACGTCCATATTACCTCTGAATTATCCACTCCTACCTAATGTTATATATCCATCCACGTCCATATCACCTCTGGTCAGATATAGAACATTCTCTGCTATTACGTCCATATTACCTCTATTTGCAGCTTCTTTCAACTTACTATCTATATTCAAGAATCTTGAATATAAAATGGATAATAAGTCCACATCAAATTCTCCAGCAGAATACCCACCAGAAATATCCTTACTGCGTCCACATTACCTCTAGTTCTGATATTTCACAAACTTTGTTCATGAATTTTGAAAGCCAAAAGATTCTTTATTAAAAACGTCTATCAAAAGACGGAGAAAAGAAAAAAAATACAAGAGTCTTGACGGCTAAAAGAGACAGACAAACAAAAGACTTAAGGGATACACAATCGATTGATGTTATCCCTTAGAGCCTTGATTTTAGCTTGAGATTTGATAGTGGCACGACGACGTGCTTCTTCCTGCTGAGCAGCTTCATCCTCGAAAGGAATTAGTTTCATATGCTCCTCTTCCAACTTCATCAGCTGAGCCTTCAGTACAACTGAAGTTGTAGTAATCGTAGCAGCCTGAACCACGTAGTCTTCCTGCTCAGACACTATTGTTCGCAAGTCGGCCTCAAGCTGGACAATCACCTTGCGAAGCTGCACAATCTGATTATAATTTTCAGCAATCTGGATGGCCAGCTTATTCTTTGAGGCAATACGGGCCCTACCTGTAGCATCAAACTGTTCATACTGATCAGCCAGCTCACTAATCTCTTTAGCCAGCGCCTCTTTCTTCTCCTAGAAAGTTGCTTTCTCTTCCTCAATAGCCACAATTATAGCCACATCCTCCTCAAGAAACAATGATGTTGGAGTTCGCTGACTGACCACTTGGAGTTTGGCCACTTGATTTTCCAGGTCAGCCATGACCTTCCTTAAAGCATTAGCTCGCTCTTCATAGCCAGCAATGCTTTAAAGAGCTGTCACCTGGCATTCAGTGACAGCCTTCTCAGGTCCGAAGGTGGCGTTTTGGTTCATAACTCCAGGAAGATTTACTTTCAAAACGGAGTAGAAAGCCCTTATGACTTCCTGAGCCATCTCATCATCTTCAGAAGATGTCGTTGGAGATGAAGCTTGATGAGGATCTTCTGTCCCAGGAAGAGCTACTTGGGAGGAAGCTGAACCTGATAAATAAAGCAATATACATATTAGTAACAAAAAACTTACTTAAAGAAGGAGTGGTAAGTTCATACCTCCTGCCGGTTCAACATCAACTAGAACTGGAAAAATGAGAGCAGACCCAGGTCGCTCCCTGTCAACATCAGCCAAAGCAGCATCTGGCTGCTTGCCTTCTACGGTCCTAGCTGGACTCGAAGCAGATTTAATAATGGCCACCTCAACGGGGCGATCAAAGACTTCTTCAGTAATTGATGTCGGTTTACTGGAAGAACCAAGGGCAGCTTCTTGTCTAGCCCCAGTATCTGGAGCAACCTTCGTGCTTTGTTCCCTCTTCTTGTCTACAAGGGAATATACGACGGAAGTCAACCTCACAAGTTGCACGCAAAATAGAAGTAAGAAAATCTCATCCGAAGAAAAGTACAAAAATGACATACCCAGAGGAGGGTGAGCTGATTGGACTTAATTTTTATCCAAATCTTTCATCATAGCTCCTATCGCAGACATATCCCCCAAACAAATGTCATAGAAGGGACTGGCTTTTTGATCGCCATCATGGTCTGGGCCTTCATCCCTTTGCTCAAACCATACAACTGAAGAAGACCCGCCTTCATCCATCGGTTGAGGACGAGCAGGGGACACTATTGTTATGTCCACCTCTTTAGATGAAGAAGCACCTGCCACGGTCGTAACTTTAACGTCCTGTACAAATGATAAACGCAATGGTGAGAAAGCTTCTAACAGTTTGACCAAAATGGCTATGGAGTCTAGGAAGGGATCTACCTCCCGAATGGTAACGACCCACGACGCCGTTCCACCTCTTCCGGTCTGTCGGGAAGATCTTCTGGTAGGAGGTAAGCCGGCGCTCACGTTCGTGACCTTCTTTCTCCCTCTGGAGACAACAACCTTCTTCCTTTTGGACCGTTGAACCAGCTCAGTGGAAGCTTTCCACTTGTGAAGAATATCAGGAAGAGGTTCTTCAGTATCCTCTCTCTGAGGTGCTGCAACAACCGGCTCCTCAAGAGTAACTCTCTGCTGTGGCGCTGCAGCCAGCTCAGATGAGGGTGCAGCAACTTCCCTTCTGTGACCCCCATCGTGTGCACTCGTCCTATATCGAAAAGAGTGGGGGCAAGCCTAGTCCCCGATATTAAACTCTGCTCACGGTCATACTGAGAATGAAAGGTATTGACCTGAATATAGAACTCGGCAGCAGCAAAGAGCATGTGGGTTTCAGGCTTATCTTCTGGCAATATAAAAATTGCCTCCGTATATCCAGTATTGTAGTAGCCCCATGCATGTGTCCCATCGATCAGGCTTCCTATCGACTGTAGATGAGGGCTGGGGTTGCCCAAAAGAAGCTGGCTGTAGCCTAACTGTCGTGCAAAGCGGCTCGGCAGATAGGGTTCCAGGAATGTGTGGTTCCTATTCCTGAGCACCAGATGGAAAAGCCTGATGGACTGGAGCCAACGGATCTCCCCAATAGGAAGGCTAATAGTGAGTGCTCCCTTATCTACTAGAGTGTCTCCTATACGGCCACTACTAGACGGAGGCAACACTCTGAAGAATTCATAATTCTACAAGAAACTCAAAGCCTTCCTACAAATAGGCACCCCTGTAATGGTCCAATCTGCATCTTTGGATCTCCGAAGAAAGGCATCTCCCGTCTGCCATCAGCCGGGCATTCATTAATTTGGAACAGTGCAGCACCAGCCATCCCATCAGATAATGAAAAAAATTCAGTCCTGACAAAATTCTTTCTGCCATCGGGTGTCACCGCGTTAACAACAAAGTGTCGCAAGCCTTGTTGGATGGCGCAGACCATCGCAGGAAGCAGGGCAAGCTAGCATCCAAATGCCAGCTTTATAGCCAGAAGTTTCATACCCCGGCTTATTCTTTCAATAGACCCTGAACCACCAGGGACTACACAATCGTGGAGCCATGTCATCAGAAAAGTGGCTAGCACAGCCTTTTTCGACAGCTTGAACTCGGCCTGCCTGAAGAAATGATAAACCAGAAAGTTCTTCTCGGGATCATCACTATCTTTGATGTCTACTGCCCCGTGATCTGCCGTCAATTGCTCTATTCAGATTTTGTCGAGGGCTTGCGAGTCGAAAAAGAGACTAGGTCGTCTCATTCTTCTCTGATGAACATATAGTTGGTCCAGGCTCTTGTTGGCCCAATGGTCATGGTCAAACCTGATTTTAATAATTGATCAAACTCTGTCTCAATATCAATGCATGTCAATTCAGATGTTTACCTACGACATTTTGGACACTGCTCAACGATGGATATCTACTATGTTCAAGACCGAAGCTGTTTGCCATTCAGAATGCATTTCCTTCAAAGCAATATAATTTTTTATTTTATTGAGTCTAGGAATACATTGTACACCAAGTCGTACTGGCAAAAAGGCTATCCGGAATCGTTTTTCAAAATCACCCTATCCTTTAAAAATGACCTATGTTTTTGAAAAACATCATTTTTACAAAAAGCTTCCGAAGGACTTTTCAAAAAACCAAAATGATTTTTCTCAAAATCAACTGGCAGAACTCGGCCAGAGTTCGGCCAAAGTTCGGCCAGAGTTCGGCCAAGTTGAACATTATGTGAACGTTTGAATTTGAACTTGGTCTCCCTTTAGTTGCGGTTTGTTACAAAGAGTTCTGTTCGAATTCTGTCCGAATTCTGTCAGAGTTCTGTCTTTGGAAAAGCTATAAATAGAGAAGGATTTCGATCATTTCAAATCACCAATTCTCTTTCAATCTCTTCTCTTCTAAAGCTCATATTTCTTCCAAAGACTACTGAAAAGCTTCCATTTTCAAATTCCAAGCCAGTTACAATCCTCTAGTCGATTTGCCAGTACGGTGCGGTCTAGAAGTTTCAAGAGCGATTGTCATCCGAGGCTTGATTGAAGATACAACTCTTCACAATTTAAGTTGGTCGAGTTCTTCGTATCAAAGCTCGCGTCTGTAGAAGTTGCAAGGACTTCGTATGAAAACTTACAGGATTTTCCAATAGTGGATTCAACTGGAAGCTAGAGTTCTTCCGACTGGACTAGTTCTCACAAGAGGGAAACCAGTATAAATCTCGTTGTTTGCGTTTGCCTTATTATCACTCTTTTATTTCTGTCATTTACTTTGTGATTATTATTATATCTGTGATCTAACTGCTAACAAGATTTTTAATTAGAAATATTTTGTTGCCTACTCTATTCACCCGCCCCCTCTAGAGTATTCTGCTTTACGATTTCGTTCCTATAATTGGTATCAGAGCACGCTCTCCATCTAGAGGTATTATATTCTGATCCCAATTGTTCCTATAATTGGTATCAGAGTGGGTTATACAGGTAAAGCAAGATAAAATTATAGTTATATTCCATTGTTATATAGATCACAGCATTACACATGGCAACTATAAAATTCACAAGTGAAGGCCAAGCCACAAACAGACCTCCACTGTTTGACGGCACAAACTGCATTTATTGGAAAACACGTACGAGTTTCTTTCTGAAATCTCTTGATTTTGACTTATGGTCTGTAGTTATTGATGGCTATAGAAAGCCCCCTCGTATTAATTTTGATGGTATTTTAGTTGAAAAATCCTATGACAAATATATAGAGGATGAAAAAAAAAGGCCAGTCTTGACGCACGTGCTATTAACGCTCTATTTTGTGCTTTAGACAGAATTGAATTCAACAGGGTGTCTACCTGCACAACATCAAACGAGGTGTGAAAACTTTTCGAAGCAACCTACGAAGGAACAACACAAGTTAAGGAGTCAAAGGTCAGCAGACTTACTCAGGAGTACGAGGCGTTCAAAATGAAGCCAAGTAAATCAGTCACTCAGATGTTTACAAGATTCTTGGATATTGTAAATCCTCTGTCTTCACTAGGCAAGGATTACAGTAACCATGAGAAGATTCGCAAACTTCTATGAGCCCTTACAAAGAACTGGATTCCAAAGGCTACAGCAATCATTGAAGGGAACGATCTCTCAACAATGTCTCTAGAAACACTCATGGGTAAGCTACTCACTCACGAGTTAGAACTTCAAGACTTTGAAGATGCTATTCCAAAGGAGAAGTCAGAGAAGTCGATCGCTCTCAAGGCTCAACATAGAAGAACCATCGAAGATGATTCTGACGACAGCGACTTCGACTCTGAAGATCAAGCTCTTCTGGAAAGAAAATTAAAGAAGTTCATGAGATTTAAAAGGAGAACAAAAGACAACAAAGACAACAACAACAACAACGAGGAAGATCCTATTTGCTACGGATACAAGAAGAAAGGACACATGAAGAAAGATTGTCCCACAGCATCATCATCAAAGAAAAACAACAAATATGACAAAGGCTACCTGAAGAAATCTACATCAAGAAAGTACGCCAACACAAGCATATGGTATGAAAGTGAAGCTAGCGACTCAGAAGACGAACAATCAGATGACGCTGCAAAATGTATGCTTGATGGCTTGCGATCCGGTAATCACTAATCCTCTATTTGATCCTTATGATGATTTCACCTTTGAGCAACTAGGAGAGGCTTTCAGTGACCTGCTAAATGATTACAGGAAACTGCGTAGTAAATATGAAACCTCTAAGAAGGTACTCAAAGAGTACAAAGGTAAAATAGGAATACTTACCGACCAATTAGATCATGTTAGAAATAATGACTCTTCAAATGTGTCTGGTGAGCTTTCTTCTATTAAATTGTTGTTACACGAGACTGTTAAGCTATCCGAAAAAAAAGACCAAACTATCATCCAGTTAAATGACGACCTATCTAAGGAGAGAAAGAGTCTCCAGTGTACACAGGTCAGATTAGAATCACTCACATCTGACTATACTAGATTATATGACACTTCCAAAAAGTTGGAAATTAGTTTAGGAAAACGGCCTGAAGTTGCTGCTTCCTATTCTAATACGTGTCAATTACCGAATCATCGGAACACGCCCAACACTGTCAGACCAAACCATACCAAAACTATGCCCTAGAAAACAAATAGGTATGCATTCTTCTATACTAGAAAACCAAAACCTACCAATCATGCACCTCACACTACTTTCAACACTCAACATGATAAATGTCATTATTGTGGCCTCATTGGTCATATATCTTCTGCATGTAGAATCAGAAAGTTAGTAGATTTAAATATTTATGCATGGATGCCAAAAACTAACCAGTCAGGACCCTATAAGAAATGGGTACCAAGTGTTTCATCTGCAAATTATTTTGTAGGTGGGACGTCCTTCACATGCTAGGAGCAAATGGATCCTCGACAGCGGTTGCTCACGGCACATGACCGGTGACGCTTCACTATTCGTAATACTGTCGAAGAATAATAAAGAAGGATATGTCTTCTTCGGTAATAATCTAAGAGGGTACATAATCGGTATCGGTAACATTGGTAAGGCTCCATATCCAGTGATTAAAGATGTATGTCTAGTTACTAAGTTAAAACCTAATCTGCTCAACATAAGCCATTTAGCTGATCACGGTTACGGTATTAACTTCGTCAAAGATAAATGTGCTATAGTTGATAGTTCAACTGGTAGTACTATATTTGAAGGTATTAGGGAAGACAACATATATGTTTTCTATTTGTTGGAAGATGCTAACAAAACAGGTAGATGTTTGATGGCCAAAAGCATTGAGAGTCAACTATGGCATATGAGACTCGGCCATGCAAATATGGATACAATTTCAAGACTATCTACAAAAAAGTTGGTACGCAGCTTACCGGTGTCACGATCCGCACCCGCTTTTCCGGATACGAGACGTGTCCAAGCCAGCCTACGCCGCAGAGTCGGCGGTAGAACGCTGTCAAGCCCGCAAGAATAAATGCTCAAAAATAAACAATATTGCTCATTCACATTTCTAGATTTATTACAACATTTACAATTAAAGAAATACAAATTAATAAAATTGATACAATTGCTTTCTATTTCTAGGTTGTCTTCAGCATACCCAAGTCTTCCCCAGTGCTAAGAGTGATAGCGGCTAAACCTGAAAAATATTGGTTATCCAGAGAGGATTGGAACAAGTACACAAACCGACGGCAATACAAAATACAATAGAATTAACAAGACATGAAAATAGCATATGGAATATGAAAGCTAGTAAGAAACTGATGACATAGCACGATAAAGAAATAAACAAGGAAAAACTAATAAAAGACATCTATCTAGGTAGTGTGAAATATCCGTTTCAACATGTGGATGGCTAGGGGGTAAATAAGGCACACTGCACGTGTCATGCGCAGCGGCTAGCATTCACGAAAAGACAATGGGATAGTTCTGGGTAGTCCACATGTATACTAAGATATTTCCCCTCCCGACAACTCTGTGTGACGAGCGTGTCAACAAACAGCAAGATATATGTATAGACATGAAATGAAAAGACTACTATGAATCGGAAAGCAATCAGAAAGTGCACTTGCCTGAGGTCCTTAGCTGGAGAAACCAATAACACTATACCACTCAATGAGCCACAATCAGTCAACACATGTAGAAGTCTCCGGATGCTAAAATAAATAGTACCAACATTCTCAGAATAGTCAAATTAGCTAGGATTGCCTGTCCTTAAGTCCAATTCTGGACACAGGGGCAAAACGGTAATTTCGGACGAAAACGATGTCCGCCGTTGGACCCGCTTTGTACCGAAAAGCGTGCCAGAGTCAACGGTCTCTAAAGTTGTCAAACTACATGTCTACAGTTTCAGTTTTCCGATACGAACCCAACCTTATGTCCAGAGTTGGATTTCGGCGGGCCGTGCACAAAATCGCCCGTTGAGTGGGACCGTGGGGCCCGCAAAACGGTGATTTTATCAACGGTCTCCGAATCGGACCAAACTTGGCATGCAAGACCAGAAAAACGATACGGACCTGTTGACGTAAGTTTCGTCTCGATCTGACGAGCGTGCACAAAGTAATTAGAGAATTTGCAAAGTGCACGATACGGTGAATTTTGACGGATACGCATCAAATTCGTCGCGCACACGCGACCAATTTGAATTCCGTCAAAGCCCACACGACCATGAAACCGTTATGCAGCTTTTGATGCTTTCGGTTCGCGACCACGTCGTCCCGATTGGCGTGACGCACGTCGTGTGGAACAATTTTAATGTTTTTAAAACAGGTTTTCGTCAAAGTTGGGAAGCGGATTTCTCGACACTCGGTCGATGAATTCGAATTCCGTAAAAAGGGTGTGGGAGCCCTATAGGTTGTCTAACAGCACCTTCAGGTAGATTTTGTGTTCGTCTATCTGTCGTTCCAGAAACGACTGCTAAGGAGGGCTCTACAACAGTTTAGTGTTCTGTTTTTATTGGGACATTTTCACTCGATTTTGCATCGATTTGTCGGGCCATTCTTGAGCACCTATATAAAAGTAATTAGAGGAATTTGAAGGCGGTTATGTAGTAGTCGTACCTGAAGAAGAATCTCGGAAAAAGATCGAGCGGCGAGGATGATTTTTGACGACGAAGTTGGGGTCGCCACAGCGTTCTGCTGTCCAAGCGCTGTTGCATCCGCGCCTATGTACGCGCGGCTGGCTCCCGCGCCTGGCCGTCCGGCCGGCCGGCCGGCGGCGCCCTAGGCGGCGCGCGCGCGCGCGGGACACGCCCAAGGAAGGTCGGCGGCGCGTGGTTACGTTAGGGTTGAGAGTTCGTATCTCTCGATCTCTCTCTACTGTATAAACAGACGCGGGGGTGGGGGTTTACTGATATGGGGGAATGTCGGGTCGGTCCAGTAGCAGAGCTGGGATTTGGTGTTTTGGGCCAAGCTGTTCGTGGCTCAGCTGGGTTGGCCCTGTGAGGGGTTTTTCTTCTGGTAGGGCTGTGGATGGTTCACAGCTCGGGTGTGGCCTTAGTTGGCCGAGCGTGGGCTCGGTATGGGTGGGATTTCCTTCTTGTGTATATATTCTTCATATATAACTTAGTATATATGAGCACCTATATATATACATATAAGTACATAATATGTATACACACCTGCATAAATATATATATATATATATATATATATATATATATATATATATATATATATATATATATATATATATATATATATATATTTAGAACAATAATACAACCATATCCATGTATACCTACACCTACACCCATATATGTATTTATTTATATCTTTATACGTATATTTACTTATCTATATTTATATATAAGTATATATATAATATACTCCATAAATTCCAAATAAATCTAAAAGTATCATTCTTATGTAGAGCCTATTTTATAAGTATGAACATGCATTTATATAACATTTATGGACAATGATAATATAACCAGGATTAATAAAATAATATTGTATAATAATATCCTCGATAATATTGATAATAAATAATAATAAAAATATTTAAAAAATTCGGGAAGGGGAGCTACAAATCTACCCACCTTCAAATAATTTCGTCCTCGAAATTCTAACTCATAAACATGCCTAAAAATAATAATAAATAGAGTAAATCCACTATTACCGCAATCTCTTCAGTTTTAATTCCTCGAAAATAGTTTATATCCTCCTCATAATCATTTTGTAGCTACGTAGTCTCGAGGGCTTCTACCCACCTTTGGTCACACTACTCCCTTGAAACACAAGTCACCAAAATCATATAATCTTCTACTAATGACCAATTATTCTACCAACAGATATCTAGGCATATGGCATCTAGGATCCTGTCCTATCTATCAATTATGAGTTTTCGTCTTTCCAATTAGTGAAAGGCAAAAACAATAAAGAGCTCAAGAGAGATGTCACTGAATACAGTTACGTGATTCAAAGGCGAATATATAATTCAAACAGAATTGTCAAAGCAGTCGTGGATGAGACCCTAGAGACATCTATATCTCAATCCACGTAAGGTAAATAGATGAAGAGTGAACCAATTGTATCATGGTTGATCAGACCGTAATACAATGATTCTGATTAGACAATATATTAACGGGCGTCCCCAATAAATATATGTCTTGAATCAAGCTCGATAAAAGAGTAAACTTGCAAAACTAGGCTGTGATAGCAGCATTGGTCAAGATAGTCAAAATATAAGTAGGCGAGATTTTTGGAAAGGAGGCACAAGTAATTCGAGTTTTGTGAGAATCAAAATCTAACTCGAGATTTTGTACACGAATAACGGAATCAGAAATTTTAAACTAGTTTCTTACAGCAAAATAGAATTTAAAATAGGCAAATCTAATTTATGATATAAGATTTATATCTAATAAAGCAAAAGAAATTTAGACAGTCCATCAAGGTTAAAGCTTTAATTATAGGTAAGCCTAACATAGCAAGCGATTAGTATATCCACATGGGTTATATCGTCATATCAAAGTAAGAGTGTAACCTATAGGGTTCTAGCAGGAAAAATTCTAAATTGTATGGCCTATCTAACATCCTTAACTACCCAACGATCAATTTAAACAAGGGACTCCTAGTCCTAGTCATTATCTTAAATCATTTTAATCCTAGTTGTGAATGAGCATTTCCTGGGCGCAGGCTCACAACAGTACGACTAACGTACCATCACGAGTTCGCAATCTTTTGCAAAAACTGACCTGCATGGGCCACCACAAAAACTTGTCACGACCCGTACCCGCTTTTCCGGATACGAGACGTGTCCAAGCCAGCCTACGCCGCAGAGTCGGCGGTAGAACGCTGTCAAGCCCGCAAGAATAAATGCTCAAAAATAAACAATATTGCTCATTCACATTTCTAGATTTATTACAACATTTATAATTAAAGAAATACAAATTAATGAAATTGATACAATTGCTTTCTATTTCTAGGTTGTCTTCAGCATACCCAAGTCTTCCCCAGTGCTAAGAGTGATAGCGGCTAAACCTGAAAAATGTTGGTTATCCAGTCAGGATTGGAACAAGTACACAAACCGACGGCAATGCAAAACACAATAGAATTAACAAGACATGAAAATAGCATATGGAATATGAAAGCTAGTAAGAAACTGATGACATAGCACGATAGAGAAATAAACAAGGAAAAACTAATAAAAGACATCTATCTAGGTGGTGTGAAATATCTGTTTCAACATGTGGACGGCTAGGGGGTAAATAAGGTACACTGCACGTGTCGTGCGCAGCGGCTAGCATTCACGAAAAGACAATGGGATAGTTCTGGGTAGTCCACATGTATACTAAGATATTTCCCCTCCCGACAACTCCGTGTGACGAGCGTGTCAACAAGCAGCAAGATATATGTATAGACATGAAATGAAAAGACTACTATGAATCGGAAAGCAATCAAAAAGTGCAATTGCCTGAGGTCCTTAGCTGGAGAAACCAATAACACTATACCACTCAATGAGCCACAACCAGTCAACACATGTAGAAGTCTCCGGATGCTAAAATAAATAGTACCAACGTTCTCAGAATAGTCAAATTAGCTAGGATTGCCTGTCCTTAAGTCCAATTCTGGACACAGGGGCAAAATGATAATTTCGGACGAAAACGATGTCCGTCGTTGGACCCGCTTTGTACCGAAAAGCATGCCAGAGTCAACGGTCTCTAAAGTCATCAAACTACATGTCTACGAATCCAGTTTTCTGATACGAACCCAACCGTATGTCCAGAGTTGGATTCCGGCGGGCCGTGCACAAAATCGTCCGTTGAGTGGGACCGTGGGGCCCGCAAAACGATGATTTTATCAACGGTCTCCGAATCGGACCAAACTTGGCATGCAGGACCAGAAAAATGATACGGACCTGTTGGCGTAAGTTTCGTCTCGATCTGATGAGCGTGCACAAAGTAATTGGAGAATTTGCAAAGTGTACGATACGGTGAATTTTGACGGATACGCATCAAATTCGTCGCGCACACGCGACCAATTTGAATTTCGTCAAAGCCCACACGACCACGAAACCGTTACGCAGCTTTCGATGCTTTCGGTTCGCGACCACGTCGTCCCGATTGGCGTGACGCACGTCGTGTGGAATAATTTCAATGTTTTTAAAACAGGTTTTCGTCAAAGTTGGGAAGCGGATTTCTCGACACTCGGTCGATGAATTCGAATTCCGTAATGTGGGAGCCCTATAGGTTGTCTAACAGCGCCTTCAGGTAGATTTTGTGTTCGTCTATTTGTCGTTCCAGAAACGACTGCTAAGGAGGGCTCTACAACAGTTTAGTGTTCTGTTTTTATTGGGACATTTTCACTCGATTTTGCATCGATTTGTCGGGCCGTTCTTGAGCACCTATATAAAAGTAATTAGAGGAATTTGAAGGCGGTTATGTAGTAGTCGTACCTGAAGAAGAATCTCGAAAAAAGATCGAGCGGCGAGGATGATTTTTGACGACGAAGTTGGGGTCGCCACAGAGTTCTGCTGTCCAAGCGCTGTTGCATCCGCGCCTATGTACGCGCGGCTGGCTCCCGCACCTGGCCGTCCGGCCGGCCGGCCGACGGCGCCCTAGGCGGCACGCGCGCGCGCGGGACACGCCTAAGGAAGGGTCGGCGACACGTGGTTACGTTAGGGTTGAGAGTTCGTATCTCTCGATCTCTCTCTACTGTATAAACAGACGCGGGGGTGGGGGTTTACTGATATGGGGGAATGTCGGGTCGGTCCAGTAGCAGGGCTGGGATTTGGTGTTTTCGGCCAAGCTGTTCGTGGCTCAGCTGGGTTGGCCCTGTGAGGGGTTTTTCTTCTGGTAGGGCTGTGGATGGTTCACAGCTCGGGTGTGGCCTTAATTGGCCGAGCATGGGCTCGGTATGGGTGGGATTTCCTTCTTGTGTATATATTCTTCATATATAACTTAGTATATATGAGCACCTATATATATACATATAAGTACATAATATGTATACACACCTGCATAAATATATATATATATATATATATATATATATATATATATATATATATATATATATATATATATATATATATATAATACAACCATATCCATGTATACCTACACCTACACCCATATATGTATTTTTTCATATCTTTATACGTATATTTACTTATCTATATTTATATATAAGTATATATATAATATACTCCATAAATTCCAAATAAATCTAAAAGTATCATTCTTATGTAGAGCCTATTTTATAAGTATGAACATGCATTTATATAACATTTATGGACAATGATAATATAACCAGGATTAATAAAATAATATTGTATAATAATATCCTCGATAATATTGATAATAAATAATAATAAAAATATTTAAAAAATTCGGGAAGGGGAGCTACAACCGGACATTTCTTTCAAGAAGAATACGGTATGTAGTGAATGTGAAAAAAATAAAGCTACCAAATTTGCATTCAAATCCAAGAACGCTGTAAGTACCACTAGACCTTTACAACCGTTGCATATGGACTTATTTGGACCTAGTAGAATTGTTAGTCTAGGTGGTAAGTTATATGCATTTTTCATTATAGATAATTTCTCTAGATATGCATGGGTTTATTTTCTTGCATGCAAGAACGATACATTATCAGAATTTGTCACCTTTTGCAAGAAAGTACAGAATAAAAAAGGATTCATGATTACTCGCATTCGTAGTGATCATGGCGACGAATTTGAGAATGCAGAATTCAAGCAATTTTGTGACATACGGTTATTTGCATGAATTCTCTTGCCCTAGGAATCCACAATAAAATGGAGTTGTGGAACGTAAGAACAGAACTCTATCTGAAATGGCAAGAGTAATGTTAAACCAGTTTAGTCTACCTAGATACTTTTGGGCTAAAGCTGTAAATACAACATGTTATATTCTCAATAGGGTTCTAATTCGACCTATATCTAAGAAGACTCCCTATGAACTATGGTTTGATAGAACACCAAATATTTCATACTTCAAAATTTTTAGTTGTTAATGTTTTATTCTTAATACTAAAGACAATTTGAGTAAATTTGATGAAAAGGCCGATGAAGGTATATTTTTAGGTTATGCAGCAAAGAGCAAAGGATACAGAGTCTTCAACAAAGGAACCATAAGCATCGAAGAATCTATCAATGTCAAGTTTGATGAGCTAAATCAACACTTAGACGATGATGACAATGAAGACTTAATCACACCAAGTACAACTACTGCAAAACCTTCACACAGAGATACAGAACCATCACATCAAGCATCAGGTGAACCTTCAAGCAGAAGCCAGAACTAGCAATCCGGAGACTACACAAAAAGAGATGAGATTCATGGCTAATCATCCAAAGGACTTGGTAATTGGTGAGATTACCAAGGGTGTAAGTACTCGTTCCTCTAATAAAGATATAGCTTCTTGTGTTGCTTTTTTTTTTACAGTTTGAACCCAAAAATATTGAAGAAGCATGTAGTGATAATTTTTGGTTAGATGCTATGCAAGAGGAATTAAACCAATTCGAACGGAATCAAGTTTGGGAACTTGTTCCCAAGCCCATTGATCATCCGGTCATTGGAACCCGATGGGTATTCCGAAATAAACTGAACGAGAATGGTTTAGTGACTCGTAATAAGGCTCGACTCGTAGCTCAAGGATACAATAAAGAAGAAGGTATCGACTACGATGAGACTTATACCCCAGTTGCGAGATTAGAATCCATTCGCATGTTATGTGCATTTGCATATTTTCATAATTTTAAATTATTTCAAATGGATGTCAAAAGCGTATTTTTAAATGGTTTTATAAAAAAAAGAATTTTATGTAGCTCAACCTCCTGGTTTTACTGATTTCAAATTTTCTGAATATGTTTTCAAGTTGAAGAAAGCCTTATACGATTTGAAACAAGCACCTCGTGCTTGGTACGATCGTCTAAGCTCTTTTCTACTTGATAACAGGTTTTCAAAGGGAAAGGTTGACACTACTTTGTTTATAAAATCTTTGAATAACAATATTCTTTTGATTCAAGTCTATGTAGATGATATTATTTTTCGATCTACTGATGAATCTCTTTGTCAAGAATTTTTAAAGTGTATGCAGAATGAGTTTGAGATGAGCATGATGGGAGAGCTAAAATTCTTTCTCGGACTGCAAATCAAACAAACCAACAATGGGACGTTTATAAATCAAGCAAAGTACACAAAGGATCTATTAAAAAAGTTCGACATGGAAGCAGTCAAGCCACTTAGCACTCCAATGGCGACTTCAACCAAGCTTGATATTGATAAACAAGGCAAACCTGTCGACATACGTAAGTATCAAGGTATGATCGATAGCTTACTGTATTTAACTGCTAGTCGACCAGATATTATGTTTAGTGCTTGTCTATGTGTACGCTTTCAAGCTAATCCTAAGGAATCATATCTGTGCGCAGTTAAGCGTATCTTCCGATACCTTAAAGGCACTTCTTCTGTCGGCTTATGGTATCCCAAAACCAAGTCAGTTGACCTAACCGGTTATTCTGATGCTGATTTTGTCGGATGCAAAATAGATAGAAAAAGCACTAGCGGCACATGTCATTTCCTAGAAAAAGTTCTAGTCTTTTGGTTTAGTAAAAAGCAAAATTATGTTGCATTATCAACAACCGAGGCTGAGTATATCGCCGCAGGACGTTGTTGTGTACAAATTTTTTTGATAAAACAAACTTTAGAAGACTATGGATTGCATTTTACACAAATACCCATTTTCTGTGACAACACTAGTTCTATTAATTTGACTAAGAATCCAGTATGTCACTCTCGTCGAGATTAGACATCACTTTCTTAGAGATCATCAACAAAATAGAGATATAGACCTTGTATACATAGACACACAAAATCAATTAGCTGACATACTCATAAAACCTCTAGAGGAAGATCGTTTCAATTATTTACGTCGAGAATTAGAAATTTTAGATGTCAATAATATTAATTAATTTTGTTTTATTAATTATTTATTCGATACTCAATAACTTTTTTGAGACAAGCCTAAAAAGAGTCTGTCTGTCACCACGACTACGGTCGAAGCGAAACAGTATTTAAGAGTTCTCCGGTGAACCTCCGTTAGCTGGGACAGTACTCCTACAGCTAATCTGAGACAAATTCTGAGCAAAGAATATTAATTTCTAAAATAATATTAATTATATTATTTTGAGATTTAAAATTACTAAACTCTGAATTAAACATTTCAAATGAATTAATAAAAAAGATGTGGCCTCATTATTATTTTATATATATATAGCCAGGTAACCCTTGGCGAATTCGGCCCGAATTCGGTCCGAATTCGGCCAGAGTTCGGTCCGAATTTGGCCAAAGTTCGGCTGGGTATATATATGTACCAGTCAGAACACGAGGCCCCCTCTTCTTCATTCTCCCAAACATCATCAAAACAGCAGCAGCCATGTCCCCTAAACCCTAGTTCGTCTCCACCTTCCTTCTTCCAATCCACGTGGAGATCTTCGTCCAAACTTTGGATTCATGCGGAGAATTTTGTCCTCTACAGCATATCCAATTCTCAGAAGGTATAATTCCTTCTCTCTTCCACTTTCCAATTGTTAGGGTTTCTAGATTTTGGGATAGAATACCTAAGGGATTCAATCCTTTCAAGAGGAAGAAGACCAATGCCAGTAAAGAGGTATCGTCTTCGGATCCGCATACGGACTCTCTCTTTTCTCTGGTCCAATTGGATGACGGTGCATCGAACGAGTTTTACTTCAAAACTCCCGACCAAGCCCTATTGTGGTATGCCGATTTCATTATGCATACTATTTGTATCGGATATCCGATCAAATGGACTGTCTTTCCTGACCACCGTCCTTACTTTGAGGCATTAGGGTTACAACACTTTATTTCTTTATAATTCCCTATAGCAACTAATGCCATTAGATTATTTTACTGTAATTTCGTGTTAGACACTTTTACCGTGAGAACACATGTCGGAGGGATAGATATCGAGTTTACTGATGAAACGTTAGCAAAAATACTTGGTATTCCAAATGAAGGTGCCCTGCTCGATGACATCACAAATTTTGATTTACCCGAATGTACGACTCTCGTTAGTTTCAAAAACGAGCTTTGTGCGCCCGCACGTGCTCGTCCTGGAAAGTTCAAGGCCAATAACTTGAACTTGTTTAACTACGAATTATACCGCATCATTTATTCCACTTTACTTCAAAAATTCACTTCCAAAGATGATGTCACTGCACTTGAGCTTTCTGCTCTATATCACATTATTATGGGAATTCCTTTCTCTGCCCCTAAGACTATCATTCAGATGATAGGTAGATGTCGCGGAAGAGACCGCAACCTCTCTTATGCGATGATCATCCCACGCATCTTTCAGAGATTTGATATTGACTTATCCACTTGTGCTCTGGACCCTGAGCCCAAGTTCCTCAAACTCTCTCGTCGCAGCATTGCCACTGTTCCTTTACCTACTGCACCTGCTCCTCATGCACCTACTCCCACAGCACCTGGTCCTTCTCAGTCTTACCCTATGACCTTTGAGGGTATTCATCATCACCTTTCAGATCTGCAGTCCTTTTATATTGACACTTCCATGGAACATGAGTTCCGTGACGTGACTCGGTTCCAGGCTATTGCCAACTCCTTCGACGATCTGAGATTTGCATAGACGGGTCACTCTGCTAGCTCTCTACCTCGAGACCCTTCTGTTTCTGGCTACCGCATTGATGATGAGGCGGTCCACTCTCTGTTCCAGCCAGGGAACGCCTATGATTGGTATCGTACTTCTGGTGCCACTCCTCATACTTCTGGAGCTGGTACTTGTGGAGCTGGTCTATCTGGACATGCTGGCGCTGCAGCCGATGATGATGATGATGAGGATGATGATTTTTGAGATATTATGTATTGAGACTAATATTTTGTCTTATGTTTACTTGGAAATGATCTGACATTCCAAGATATTATCAGTACTCTTATTTTACTTATGCTATCTGACTTACATAGACAATTGTTTTTATGCCTCAGTTCGGGTTAGTTTATTATTCAGCACTTTATTTGTTTCAGCTTTCTTCTAGCATTATCTTTCTTTATGCTTCATATTAACTGCTTGTGACAAATACCATGCCTGTGTTGTTTTTTATATTTGTCCATTTTATTCACTGTTTATACCATGCCTGTGATGAATGTTCTTATATAGTTTTATTTGTGTTTCTTCACTGTTTGTTACTTATACATTTATTGCGGGGGAGCTGTCTCTATTACAATTATTTTTCTAAGTGACAACGGGAGAGAAATAAGATCTAACACTTTCATGAATATAGGTTATGAACAATTTTTTTGATACAGTTTTAAATTGATCCAAACTTAGATGTTATATCGACAAGGTTTGTCAATTATCAAAATGGGGGAGATTGTTGGCCCATTGGTCATGGTCAAACCTGATTTTAATAATTGATCAAACTCTGTCTCGATATCAATGCAAGTCAATTTAGATGTTTACCTATGACGTTTTGGACACTGCTCAACGATGGATATCTACTATGTTCAAGACCGAAGCTATTTGCCATCCAGAATGTATTTCCTTCAAAGCAATGTAATTTTTCATTTTATTGAGTCTAGGAATACATTTTACACCAAGTCGTACTGGCAAATAAGCTGTCCGGAATCGTTTTTCAAAATCACCCTATCCTTTTAAAAATGACCTATATTTTTAAAAAATATTATTTTTATAAAAAGCTTCTGAAGGACTTTTCAAAAAGCCAAAATGATTTTTCTCAAAATCAACTGGCAGAACCCTAGTAGAACTCGGCCAGAGTTCGGCCAAGTTGATCGTTATGTGAATGTTTGATTTTGAACTTGGTCTCCCTTCAGTTGCGGTTTGTTACAAAGAGTTCTGTCCGAATTCTGTCCAAATTCTGTCAGAGTTCTGTCTTTGGAAATACTATAAATAGAGAAGGATTTCGATCATTTTAAATTACCAATTCACTTTCAATCTCTTCTCTTCTAAAGCTTACATTTCTTCCAAAGAGTTCTAAAAAACTTTCATTTTCAAATCCCGAGCCAGTTACAATCCTCTAGTCGATTTGCCAGTACGGTGCGGTCTAGAAGTTTTAAGAGCGATTGTAATCAGAGACTTGATTGAAGATACAACTCTTCACAATTGAAGTTGGTCGAGTTTGTCGTATCAAAGCTCGCGTCTGTAGAAGTTGCAAGGACTTCGTATGAAAACTTGCGAAATTTTTCAATAGTGAATTCAACTGGAAGCTAGAGTTCTTTCGACTGGACTAGTCCTCACAAGAGAGAAACCAGTATGAATCTCGGTGTTTGCATTTGCCTTCTGATCACTCTTTTATTTCTGTCATTTACTTTGTGATTATTATTATATCTCTGATCTAACTGCTAACGAGATTTTTAATTAGCAATATTTTACTGCCTACTCTATTTATCCCTCTCTAGAGTATTCTGCTTTACGATTTCATTCCTACAGCTCTCGTATAGGGAAGGGACCCCTCAGTCTTACCCTTTTTTGTGATCTAGTGACAAATAAAGAGGTGACAGAGTAACTCTTTGTACACCTCCATCATCTTGGAGTTCTCTCTTTCCAAATTTAGGACCTCCTCATCACAAGGGACGTATTCTTTGTATGGCTCGGTCCCCCAGGAAAGTTTTGATATTGCTTGTATCTCGTGAAGAGCCAGACCCATCTCCCTACTCGGAGTGAAGAAGGTACATGTGTGATAGTTGTACAACTCCACCAATGAGATAAACATAGGCCAGTTAACCTTTATGCCATATTTGGTGGCTCTAACGGCAAAAAAAAAGGCCGGTAGCTTTTAGAGTGGCCTCGTAAGTTGAGAGCACCCATCCAGTAAGGTCGCTCCAGAACGGGACAGAGTATCTACAACCTTCCATCCACAGCTTCCCTCCCGGATATGACTCTTTTGACAACATTAGGTTGTAGAGAGTCTCAGCAGCGTAAGGGTGAAGATCAGTTGGGACATCGTTTATTATGGCCCCAGGATGCAGTCCCCTCGTGGAGTAGGACGTATATCCCTTGACACACTTGAAAGTGTCCTTCTTTCGGTCACCAGAGTTGAATTAGATCCTGCCAGAAACGACCCCATACAGTTCCGGGGTCAGGTCCCATTTCATATGCCTCCGCACAGCTAGATCAGTAAACGCTGACAGATGGTATTGGCGCTTCATCGATGGTAACCATATCCTTTGGTTATTTAACCTGATCACCGGAGGATATTCTAGACATATCGTCTCGTCGTCCTCAAATCCCAGGCTATCACCAAACAAGAAGTACGGTCTCTTAAAGATTCGCGCCCCTCCGAGTGTGAACTTCTCATCATTTATCATCTACTTCAAGAACATTTTGTCCTGCTCAAACATAGCGATCACTCGCACCGAAGGCTGGTCATGGCTGATCTTTATCTGAGTATTTTTTACTATTACGGTGACAAGGCTTGAATCCAGAGCATGGCGGGCAGACCCAAGAGAAATCCCACCAAGAGCCATGACAACCATGTCAACTGCGAAGACATAAGAAAAAGTCAGACTTAGAATCCATAGAAAAAAAAGAGTTAAGTACTGAGAAATTCTATGGGCCCTGTTGTTATGCGCCCAAAGGACCAGTGGGCACATAAGCAATGTTCTGTGTGGGCACATAAGTATATATTCTGTGTGGGCGCATTACACTATATAGTTTGTGGGCGCATGACACAACCAAGTGCATAGGTGCATAACACAACAAAGTGCGTAGGCGCATGCATCTGTGACCGCATAAGACTGCTCACAAAAGGAGTGTGTTTGCTTTGGGCGCATATCGATAGTTATGCGCCCAAGCCAAGAAAAGTCTGAGCGTCACAAATTAACGCTCGAGACTTCATTTTTTGAGACATCGCCTCACCAAGGATGGGGTCTTGAACCAGATGGGACGCTGCCAAAGGAGGAGAACTAGCTGCTGCAGCCTTCTTGCCCTTCGCAGACTTCTTGGGAGTCGAAGCAGCCTTGGGAGACATGATTGCTCGAAAGAGAGTAAAAGGAAAAAAAAACTCTTTAAAAATTTTGAGGAAAAATAAGAGAGAATGAACTTTCTCTCTCTTCAAGTCCTATTTATAGGCACGAACAGGAAGCTATGCGCCCACATGGCCTATGCGCCCATATGTTCTATGCGCCCATACGATCTATGCGCCTACGCA
Source organism: Iris pallida (assembly GCA_029216955.1). Lineage (NCBI taxonomy): Eukaryota > Viridiplantae > Streptophyta > Magnoliopsida > Asparagales > Iridaceae > Iris > Iris pallida. The sequence goes on along the minus strand of JANAVB010016713.1, from coordinate 61,290 downwards.
GAGACAGTCTTTTGCAGATTATGCGCCTACTATTTACTGATGCAGACTACACATAAAACATCGCATAAAGAGCGAACCTTTTCAAATTCTGTTCCAAAACGAGTCTATCGCTTCAGATTTCCAAGGAAGATCTCAACAGCCACATTTCGACAGCCTGGCAAACACCTATGCGCCCATGAAGCTGTGGAGACAGTTTTTCCTATGCTTCTTTCAAAGTATTTCGACACTCGTTCGATTCTCAAAAACTTCGAAGGGGATCTTGTAGAAGCATGAAAAATACAAGACTATGTATCCTACATAAAGAAGACAAAAGAAGCTATGAGCCCACATAACCAAAAGGGGGATATGCGCCCACAAAACCAAAGGGTGTCTATGCACCCACATGATCGAAGAGGGGCTATGCGCCCATATGATCGAAGAGGAGCTATGCGCCCTCATGATCGAAGAGGAGCTATGCGCCACATGATCGAAGAGGAACTATGTGCCCACATTATTTTCATGCAGATCAAACATGTACTAAAGTGTGGGCGCATAAACTTACTCCTATACTATGCGCCCAAGGCAACAGATCCCTACGACTCAATCAACATCCACGATCAATCATGCACCGAAGCATGCGGCTACGTCAGTCTCCACGAGCAATCGCGCACCGAAGCATGCGGCCACGTCAACCCACGATCTACCCACGATCATGCAGTATCCATGCGCCTATACCCTATGTGCCCAAAGGGGTGTTATGCGCCCAAGTAAAATCAGTTTATTTTTTACCTGTGGGCACATAACAGTCATTTTCAGTGCAAAACGACTGTAAATAGGGGTCTCATACCTCTTCAAAAATAGACAGAACGGAAAGCATTTCAAGAGTCAAATTGCTGCCCTTCTTGCCAGTGAGCCGAGAGTTAGCAATTTTCTTAGGTTTTCTTCCACTTTTGTAATCGAAGTGTCGACAGAGTAAAGGAGCAACTGTCGCTCGATATCTATCGTCCCATTCCCCAGAATTCTTTTTTGTACTCGGGGATCCTCAGTGCGGGATCTCTCAGGTGTACTCGATTTGTGGTGCCTTGTGCCAAGAAGAAAAGACATCATTTCTTCTTCTTCTTTTTGTGTGTCCACAGGCGCCTCCTGACATTGGAAAGACTCGAGAGGCTGGGTGTGCAAACAGGAGGAACGGGCTGCATCTTATGCCAATGCAACCAAGAGAACTTGGGTCATCTATTTTTTTATTGCGAGTTCTCGTAGGAAATTTGGCATAGCCAGTTAATACAGTTACAGATTACGCAGAGTACATCGAGGGACATGGCAGGAATCATTGGCATGATTACGCTGGCAGGGAACAAAGGCGTACTATGGATGAAGGAAGCTAGAATGAGACTTGCGTCCACAGTCTGGCATATATGGAGGGAGCACAATAAACGTATATTTGAGGGGCTTGCTACTTCTATTATAGGGATTAAACACAATATTGATTTGATATTTCATGTATGATGACGAGGAAGACGGTGCCCAATTTTTGAGGGGTACATGGTGTATTTGTTCTGACTAATTTTATATAATTACCATTCTTCCATATATATATATATATATATATATATATATATATATAATATATATATATATATATATAATATATATATATATATATATATATATATATATATATATATATATTCGGGGAAAAACTAATAACACATGGAACTTACTAGGGGAGAGTACGGAGTAGGACTTACATCTACAAGAAATTTCACAAGTAAAAACCCTTTTAGCATAACCAATATAACTTCTGAAAAAAGAAGCCCCCCCCCCCCCCCCCCCTCTTATTTTGGTATCAGAGCCCATAAGACAGATTCAACGGACCTCCATAAATTTGAATATCTAGAGACAGAGCTAAAAGCTACTAAAAATAGTTATAAACATAGAACAATTACTAAAAGGTATAGATAGAAAATTAGACTATATCAAGAATCAAAACCAAGAAAAATTAGAAAGAATATTAAGACTAGAAAATCTACCCAGTCAGAAAGAGGTTCTAGATTTAAAATATACTTTAGATAAATCACAAAAAACTAATAATATAGAAGAAGAGCTTAGCAATATAAGTAAAAAGATAAATAATTTAACATTAAAACCTACAGGAAAAGAATTAATATCTAGAAAGGTTACTTCATTTAGATTTTCTGCCCAAAAACCACAATGAATAGTTCAGGACCTACTAGTAAAAATAGACCAATATTAGATATCATATTAATAAAAAACAAAAATGCATACGACATTCAGTTAGAAGAACTAATAGATCCAGAACAAGATTATGATAAATTTCAACGAGAAGGATTAAATATTTCAAATCCTAGAACTCTATATCAAACAAAAAGATATAAAACTAAAACAGAATTTTTTTAAAGATATAAGAGAACGAGCCATAAGTTGTTTAGGAAATCAAAGTGTTAACCTACCCTTAATAAGCAACGAACTAAAAAATTCTGCCTATAAGCTTGTGCATTTAGGATTAATAGTCATAGGCATAAAGGGTTTAATGAGAAAGAATTTTGGATGCAAAACTTTGGTAATAATATATGAGAAAAGATGGAATTACATATCAAAAGGAATGTTAGCAAGTATAGAAGTAGATATGAACAGTAATTCAGGAATATTTTATTGTAGTCCAAATTTTTTTATAACCATAAAAGATTTTATAAAAAATATATATGTAGGAATACAGACCAAAGTATATGAAGAGGTACATAGTGGAGAAAACCTTATGGCACACCTGGCTTTTTAGGAAGATGTACTACAAACTCAAAAGTAAAGTATAGGGTACATACCGATGAAGTTGTTCAAATAATGAGTAGTAAAGGCATTAAGATGATTAAACATTTAGACTATGAATCCGAAAGATTAGTAGGATTAGAATAGAGCCTAGATAAATTTATAGAACCTATTAAGTCGTTAACACCTAAAGAGTCTTTGGTATAAAAAGATCATTATGGCCATATAAATTTAAGATTTACAGATTATGTCACCCAGACGAGCCAAGAAATAGAAAATAATGAAATAAAATTAGAATCCAATTATGTAGAAATAGAATATGTGTTACTTCAAGAGGATAAAGTACTATATCCGAAAGAACTAAATATAGATAATCTAACAAAACAGGGACTTTAGAATTAGAAGAAATCCATTACAGAAATAAGTCAATAACAGAAGATCAATATTTATTTTATGATGAATTTAAAAATATTAGAATAGGAAAAATTACACATGAGACAGATATTATTGAAATAGAAACAAGTATCTCAGAAACATCATATCAAAAGGAATTAGCTGAAGAAGAAACTAGTACGGCAACATCTGCTTCTCCTTTTCACAAGACTGTCCCTTTACCTCATACCACATATACTGGAGGAAATATACCTAGAATACCATACACAGAATATAAAGGTAAGTCTAGATATGGTTATAAAGGAAAAAGATAGCCATTAGAACAACCAGTAAAATTTCAAGCTAAAGGAGAACCACAAATCCTTAATCTACCAGCTCACGACCCTCAAAGTTAGTCTAATGTAATTGGTGTATGAAAATATACTTTAGTGGAAGAATATTATAGATCAACATATAATATGGAACCAGAAGAAATGTTTAGATACTTAAAAACTTATCTAGGAGAAAGTATAAGAGCTATGTGGGAAGCCTTTAAAAGTACCCATGTAACAGAATATAATAATTTAATAACGTTACGAGCAAACCCTTATAATTTTGTTAATAAAATTCATAACCTGGCCACAGGAGAAGATCCCAATTCTGGTCATATTGAGATACAAAAGGATGCTATAAGACAACTAGAACAATTAAATGTATATAAATGGAAGTATATTAAACAATTCCTAAATAATTATTTTTATTATACTTGTATATCTGGCAATGCCTTTAATCAAGAATAAGGAGATAAATTATTTAGAAAACTTCCAGGAGCCTTAGGAGTAGAGATAGCTGATAAATGGAAAGAAGAACCAGGCATAAAAGAAAAGCCTCAAGATTATCCCTGGACCATTGGCTAAAGAATAAAACATATTATAAAAATATTAAAAGAAAAATGTACAGAAATACAAATACAAAAATAATTAAAACATTCAGATTATGAATTCTGCAAAGTGATATATATAGTCCAAACATATGGTGCTAATGATAGACAAAACAAGGATTATAAGAATAAAAAGAAAAATAATAAAGGGTATTATTCAAAGAAAAAATATTATCTTAGAAAATCTAACAGAAAGAAATCATATCTGGACCCAAGTAAACACGTTAGAAAGTTTAAACCAAACAGACTATATAAGAATAAGCTTGAATGCTTCACTTGTGGGAGCCAAGAGCACCTAAGTAGAACTTGTCCCAAAAGAATAAATAAACATGATAGAAACAACACATTAGTAGAATGCACCAATGAAGACCTAATTAATATAGATGAAGCTGTTTCCGATACTGAATCTATTTATTCTATTATTTTTTTAGAAGATCAATCACTACTAGAGAGAAATAATAATGACATAAAAGATGAAGAATTTGTAAATAGTTTTTGACATAATACAGAAGGGTGGCTGGAAGAACTAGAAGAATTTGACTTAGTAGAAATGAGCTCCAGCAGCTTAGAAGATTGATTACATGAATGGGAGATAAACATAAGAATAGATACAATAGCATGTTATCAATGTAAATGATATCCTAGCAAAGACATAAGGGCTAAATGTAAGAAATGCTTCCTAGAAGGATGTATTAAATGCATAGAAAAAACTCAAACTATAGACAAAGTACCCAAAAAAAATCAAGAATGTAGCATAGAAGAATACAAAATACTAGGAAAAATGAGTAGAAAACCTAGAAGACGAGTTAAGATTAATAAATAACAAAATAGAAATAATAGAACAAAAAAATAATTAGTAAAGAAAAACCTGAGAAAACTATACAAACTCAAAACTGTGTCCAAATATGCAATTCAGAAAATCTAAAGATATTGAAACTTAGATGTCTCTTAAGAATAAAAGACTATCAAGTTAAATGCCTAGGATTAGTAGATACTGGATGTAGTAATTGAATTATTAATGAAGATATAATTCCACAAAAATGTATTGTTAAAGCAACTAAACCAGTTAGTGCTCAAGAAATGGACGGTGGACTACCTGTATATAACATCATATTAATTCCAGGAAGTAAAATTAGCTTTGAAACTAATTGTGGACAGAGCATTGAATACACTTTTCCCGGAGAAAGTACTTGGATAAGAGCTCTTAAACTTAAAGTAGATTTAATATACTAGGACTAAGTTTCCTTCTCAAAGATAATGGAAGTATATTAATAAGTAAAGATTATTTACAATTACAAAAACATACTCTCTTTACTCCAGCTTATTAAATGATGAACCTGCTATTACAAAATTAGTTGAAGAACCAGAAGGGAAAAAAAAAGAATGCAAACGCAAAAAGGAACGAGAATGTCATTAGAAGAACAAGAAATAATAACATCTGAAGAAGAGAAAGAATGCAAAAACTACGAAATAAGTTCAGAATTTATACATCTAGAAAATTTTTATTATACATTGGTCAGTGAACAAGATATAGAAAAATTAATGCATAAATTAAAAAAAATAGAAAAAAATATTAAAATATTGGAAAAAATAAAATACTATGTCAATTAGAGATAATAAATCCTAGCTACAAAATTAGAACAGCCAAAATTAATGCTACTAATCAAGAAGAAGAAGAATTCAGAGAACATATTAAAAAATTATTAAAACATGAATTATTAGAAGATCTGAAAGCCCTCACAGATCTGCAGCCTTTATAGTAAAAAAAATCATAGCAAAATAGTGACAGAAAAAAGTAGAATGGTAATAAATTATAAAAGACTAAATGATAATACAAAAGATGATGGATTTACTATACCTGATAAGACTCAGCTAATTAATAAAATTTAAAATTGCAAAATATTTAGTAAATTTGATCTAAAATCAGGATTCTGGCAAATCAAAATGCATCCAAAGAGTATTGAATGGACAGCCTTTATTTGTCCAAAAGGATACTTTGAATGGCTACAATGCCTTTTGGCTTAAAGACTGCACCTCCAATTTTTCAAAGAAAGATTGATGACATCTTTTTAAAACATAAAAATTTCTTAATTGCATATATTGATGATATTTTAGTTTTTAGTAAAAACAGACAAGAACATAGAGTGACATTTATAAATTATTATTTCAGAATTTATTAATCATGTACTAATAATTAGTAAAAAAATCAAATTATTCAAACCCCAGATAGACTTTCTAGGAGTTATTATTGGAGAAGAATCAAGCTCCAACCACACATAGCCCAAAAGGATCTTGAATTTCCTGATAAATTAGAAAATTTAAAAGAAATGCAGCAGTTTTTATGACTAATAAACTATGCTAGATCCTTTATTAAAGACCTAGGAAAGATAGCTAGTCCATTATATGCGAAGACTTCACAGACAGGACAAAAAAACTTCAACCAAGAAGACATAAAAATAGTACGAGAAATAAAAGAGCTTATTAAAAAACTGCCTGAACTACAATTAACTCTTGATGCAGACTATTTAATAATAGAAATAGATGGAAGTAATCTCGGCTGGGGAGCGTCCTCTTAGCTAAACCAAATAAATATTCAGATAAAAATACAGAAAAAAATATATTTAGATATGCAAGCAGAAGATATAAAGAGAAAGAAAATATAGTAGCATAGACGCTGAATTATTAGCAATCTCCTATGCCCTAGATAACTTTGAGTTATTTATAATATCTAAAAAAGAGATTACTTTAAGAACTGATTGTGAAGCAATAGTAGCCTTCCATAATAACATGAATTTAGAAAGCAAACGATCAACAAGACGTTGTTGGCTTAATTTTATTGACCGTTGCCTGTATACAGATCTACAAATTTCTTTTGAACATATTAAAGAGGTTAATAACATAGCAGCAGACATCCTTAGTCGTCTCATTCAATAGATTATGCTGGGAAGCGTAGTGGAAGAATTAGAATTAAGCAAGGTCAAGGCCAAGAAAGGCCAAGAACACACAAAAAAAATTGATGGCTAAAAGAAAAGTTAAAAAATACTCTGAAGAACAAATTAATGAAGCCTATAAATTAATCCATATTAGGAAAAAAAATTAAAGGAATTATAAATGAGCTAAATAAATCAGCTTATAGAGCTATAGTAATCAGACATGTAGATGAAACCAGGACTAATCTTAGAGAACATATTAGAAAGTATGAAGATAGTAAAGGAAATGATAAAAAGTATAAACAAAATAACACAGAAATACAAAATGACATTTTAGACCTTGAAATAACTAGTACTTCAATAGATGAAATTAGCCTATCTCCAGAAGAATGGATAATACTAATTGGGAAAATTTTCCTTTATATAGTATAGCAGAAGAACCTTTTGATTCGGTTGAATTTATAAATAGTTTATAAGATCTGATCTGACAAGATTATTTTATTTACAAATGGACAGGCCTCCAGATCAAAGAACTCTTCAACACTATGGTAATTGTAGTCAGAACATCTTTAGTCAGAATCAGGTAGCACAGACCTCTTATAGTCAAAAAAGATTAAGATTTGGTAATGTATAACTACTAGTATTTCTGAATAGTTATATCTCTTTCAGAACTCAGTCTCATATATCACTTACAAAAGAACAAAAATGCTTAGTTGATAATTTATGGATTTCCTATAACAAAAAAGATCAAAAATATTTTTTAGCTGTCATGAATGCATTATTAGAACTACTTACTCAGATTAAAACTAACTTTAAATTTTATGTAGTATTCAGAGGAAAGGTTCCAGATGTATACCATACCTGGATAGAAGTACTAGAAAATATAAAAGACTTTGCTAGTCCACTTTACAAAGGTTTTTACTATTTATCTGAAGCATTAGACATAGCAAGACAACATCTTGGAACAAATTATTTTATTTCTCCATCTCTTAGAAGCATACAAGATAGACCTCTGAAATTTTCTATTATTTATGATACTAATAAAAAGATTTTATTTTGTGATCATTGCGAAGTACTCTCAAAAACTGCAAAAAGACTAAATGAAAATATACAGGTCCTTGTCAGAGAAAAGCAACAGGTTATTCAGAGGAGCGGATTTAGAAAGAAAAGATTTCCAAAACAAATTTCCACCAAAGCAGACATATCCTTTGGTCTTTAATAAAAAGGATGAGATGGATGTGCATTCTCCTCTGAATGCAGCAAATGATTCGGTTGGGTCCACAAAACCAGCAGCTAGTCCGGTTCAAACGACAACCAGTAAAGACATACCAAGTCCATTGATGGCTGTGGTTTTGCCTAAAAGCCAACTTAGAGAGTCTGTTGTATCTACAAGTCCAGCAGCTAGTCCGGCTCAAATGGTGGCCGGTAAAGACAAATCAAATCCGTTGGTGGTTGCGACTTTGCCCAAAAGCCGAGATAAACAGGTAGAAGACAAAGAGACTAGAAAGACATAGACAAACTCCAGCAAATTTTAGATGAAATACAAGGAAGACAAAGGCCACTAGAACATGTAAGATTAAGATTGCACGAAAAAGGAAGACAAAGAATACGATGGAAGAAGTATCGAAAGCCATAGAAACAAGGATGAAAGAATTCTTCAAGGAAGAAGAAAGAAAGATAGCAATTCATGATTCTCCAGTAAAAGATGTTCATGTTCAAATACAAGACTCAAGCCCCACTACTGATTTGAATGCTGACTCAAACATGTCACCTATGTCGTTTGACAGTATAGCAGAACATAACCTATATACTGTTTGTTGACTACGACACGCCCCTCTACGCGGCTCATAAAACCATACCAGACCCCTACTATAACACATGTCTCTCCATTCCACTATCTCTATTACACCTGTCTACATATGAGAGTACGAGTCCTTTATGAAGACCTCTACTATAACACATGTCTCTTCATTGTAGATCTTTATTACACCTATCAATATATTAGAATACGTGTCCTTTCTTGAAGCTCCACATGAGTGAACCTTACTCTATGGGTTAACATGTGTCAAGAACTCATCTATGACTCCTACTCTGTCTTCTGTCCTATAAATAGAAGAATTCTCTTACTCTGCAAGGTAGAAGTTCGCTACTATTCCCGGGCACGTCCTCTTCTTACATCCTTCTCCGGTGAAACAAATTCTGACCCTCCTGATGTGTATAGAAATCTGCCTACTGGTAGAAAGTGCTTGTAAGTTTTTATCTTTCGTTTTAATTTAAATAGAGGGATTCTCGAAAGGGAAACCCCTAGCTATGTATTATTAGTTTTTTCCCAGCATGTAAATTAAGTAGCTTGTAAATTAAGTTTGTTTAAGAAATGAAATATGATGTTATATTATATGAGTCTTAATTTTACTCAATTTTAATTGTTGCATGATATAGCAGCATAGTCTGGTATTTATTATTTACGAGTGACTCTGTAGGATGATTTTGATCTAGAAATGGTTTAGTAAATGCAGGAGAGGAAAGTAAGACTCGCCTGAAAAGTCGAGAGTGCTAGGCTAAAATTATCATGTCTGCAATGGTTGAGTAATATATATATATATATATATATATATATATATATATATATAAATGTCTAGGTCATAAAATTTCCTCTCCGTAAGAGGAGGCGGCGGGGAATTAAGGAAATGGGATCCCGGAGCCAACGGCGGAGGTCCTCAGGAAGCTGAAGAGAAGAGAGGGGAATGGGAAAGCGGCGGTGGCTGGACAACGATTCAGAGAAGAAGGAGAGAACCTATTGGCGTCAAGTCACAGGGCTCGACAAAAGGGGAAAGGGCATCCATTCTCCGTCCGACCACCAGAGGGAGGGCTGAGGGAGGAATCAGGGATCACGAAGCTGAGGGTAGGCAGGGGTCGCAGAATCGTAAGGGTCCCAATTTGCAGACAGGGGTATGGAGAGAAGCAAAGAAAGCGGCGGATGGCGCTCAGGTTCTTCAGCCGAGTGAAGGTCTTTCGACCGAGAGGAAGTCCAGCCCCAGAGTTACTCACAATGGCGATAGTCAGCCACAGAGAAATAGGCAGGAGATCCCCAATCTCGGCCAAGCAAAAATAGGGATGACTTGGGCGGAGATGTGCCGGTCAAATTGCCCCTCTTCCACGGATGAGATGCAGTACATAGAGCCAATCAAGATCGAAGGAAGAGCAATGGCGGAGTTCACAAGGGAGGATCTGGAGGAGATAGGAGAATATTGGAAGAACACTATTGTTCTCTACGTCATGGGCAACAAACCATTTTACGGGCAGATCAAAGCGTTCGCCAATCGAGTGTGGCATCCCAAGGGCAGCATGGACTTCTACTCGAGGGAGAACGGATTCTTCTTCGTTCGGTTCGGCACAGCAGAGGACATGGACTATAATACTCAAGAGATGGGCTATAGACATTCAATGTGAGAGGGAAATTCTTCTTTCGGCTCCAATCTGGGTTCGGTTCCCTGATTTCCCCATTCAGTATTGGAGCATCCCCATGCTCATGAAGATCTCTAGTCTACTAGGAGTCCCCATTAAGGCTGACGAGGCTACTTCCAAGAAGACGAGGATCTCATTTGCCAGGGTGTTTGTGGAAGTCAAAGTAGGGGACTTGCTGCCTAGAGAAGTAGCATATGTTATTCCTAATGGGCAAGTCTACACACAGCAGATCGAATACGAGTGGGTTCCTCCGTCGTGTAGCATATACAAATGTTTCGGACACCTGATTAACAATTGTGGCCGTAGGAATCATCCTCCTTCGGAGGAGCAACTCCCCACAGGCTTCGTCTCTACTACTCCCAAGTCCAATCAAACAGGGTCTGATGAGATGATGGAGGACACAGAGGAAGAGCTTGAGAATAGTATAGATCCAGTCGTGAAGAATTCGGACAGCAGTCGAAAAATAGGTGAGCAGATTGGAGAGCCTAGCAGTTCAGTAGCGGAGTCGATCGCACAAATGGTTGTATACTCAGACCAGGGAGGGGAGATCAATATGCAAGACGAAGAAGGAGGCTCTCCCTGTCAATCCTGGGGAAGAGGACGGGCACTCATGATTCTATAATAGGGAAAATTTTGGCTATTGAAGGGGTGATTAATCTGAACTCAGAGCCTGATGCTCCTCCCTCCATTAAGGAGCATAAGGTTCGGAAAAGGAACACTCCTAATTCTACAAAAGCGAAGGGTGCCCTCACTAGCATACAGGAAGATGGTAAAGCAGAGGAGTCCAGACTTACTAAAGACAACCCAGAGTGGAAATTGATGCTGCAAAGAGTTAACACAGGGTCCTCAGATGGGATGGCAAATGTTAGTAGCAGAATAGATACAACAGCCACCCCTTCTCGGTTGAGTGTTCGAATGCAGAAGGATCAATCCATAAGTAGTTAATGTCAATACTCGCATGGAATGTAAGGGGAGCCAACTCATTAGGGAGATGGAGGAGTGTTCGAGACCAAATGAGGAAGTTCAGAAGCTCAATAGCAATAATATTGGAATCTAAAATCAAATCGGAGTCTCTTCTTAATAGAAGAATTCCAGACAATTGGGATGCAGTCCATAATCTTGTTCTCAATGATATGGCCCGCATATGGATTTTGTGGGATAGGAGAGTGTGGAAGGGCACTGTTCGGTTTGAGTCTCAGCAACTGATCGTGATGGAGTTCGCCAATGACGGGGGATTGAAGTTTCTATTAGGGGCCATCTACAGGTTTAATGATCGCAAACTCAGAAACACAATACGGAAGGACATCGTAGAGGTTAGTATCGGATTGGGATCCTCCCTTCCCCTTCTACTCATTGGGGATTTCAATGCGATCAAATTCAAAATGGAGAAGAGAGGTGGGAGAGCAGTACCAAATTCCATCTTAGATGATTTCCAGAACTGTGTCATCAAATCAGGAATCTCTGATCTTCACAGTTTGGGTATGGAGATGACTTGGAGCAACCAGTCGGCTGATAATCGGATAGAGTGCAAGCTTGACAGGGCGTTAGGTAATCATCTCTGGTTCAATACCTTCCCTGACATCAGTGTTACAAGTCATCCGCCTGGAACCAGTGATCATTCCCCTCTAACGGTGGATTTCCAAGGAGACTCAAAGCAATGTTTTCCCCCATTCAAGTATCTCAACTCCTGGGCATTCATCGAAGGGTATGATGACGTAGTACGGAGTGGCTGGTCCTCGACATCCAATGGATTCAGTCAATTCAGACTGATATCCAAGCTCAAGAGCGTCAAGATAAGTCTCAAATCGTGGCTCGGAAGCATACTAAAAAATACTCTTAGTGAGCATACCAAGGAACTTGAGGAGCTCCAGCGTAGTAACCAGAGTTTTCCAACCAGGGACAGTCTGTCGAAAGAATCCAGGTTGAAAGATCAAGTCAATAAGCTGAATTTTATGGAGGAACTCAACATAAAGCAGAAAGCTAAATGTGACTGGCTTAGGGACGGAGATAGTTGCACCAAGTTCTTCCACGGGATCGTGAAGGCTAGACGGAGTCGAAACCAAATAGCCATGCTCCTTGGGAAGAATGGTAGGAAGGTCGAAAATCCTATAGATATTAAAGAGGAGGTTGTAGATTTTTCACTACTCTCTATAACGGGCAGGATAATAAAGAGGCTCCTCCCAAGGTCGTTTGCAAGAGAATGATTACAGCAGAAGGCATCTCAGGGATACATGAAGTCGTTACTCTCAAGGAAATCGAAGACATCGTCCTCTCCTCTAAACATAACAAGTCTCCAGGCCCAGATGGATTCTCGGCGGGGTTCTTCATAAGACATTGGGACTTCGTGAAGATTTTTCTCCTCGAAGTTGTCAGGGACTTCTTCCGTACAGGTAAACTTTTGAAACAGATCAATCACACCTTCATCTCGCTCATCCCGAAGAAGGCTGGAGCGTCCTCCCTGAATGATTTTAGGCCTATTTCCTGCTGTAATTTTGTTTACAAGGTCATAGCCAACCTGATGAGTAGGCGTATGAAACTCTTGCTGCCGGGATTGATCTCTCCTAATTAATCGGCATTCATCAAAGGAAGAAGCATCGCAGAGAATAGTCTGTTAGCAAATGAGCTCGTCAGGGATTTCAACAAGCCGGGAAGTGACAAAGCCTGTGTAAAACTTGACTTGCGGAAGGCCTACGACTCGGTGGATAGGAAGTTCGTGATTCATATTATGAAGGCGATGGGGTTCGATCAATGGTGGGTAAGTAGAATATTCGAGTGCATATCTACCCCCTCTTTCTCTATTATGATTCGAGGGTGTCCAGAGGGATTCATTCACAGTAGTAGAGGACTGAGACAGGGTGATCCCCTATCGGCCTATCTCTTTTCGATGGTGATGGAATACTTCTCCTGTCTTATGGAAATAGCAGGTCACTCGGGGAAGTTGACTCCTATATACAGGTTAGTTAATCCCATAGTCACCCATCTAATCTACGCAGACAATCTATTAGTTTTTCTCAAGCCTACAGAGGAGGGGATTCAAACGTTGCTCGACATCCTAAGGAAGTTCGAGAATGCAACTGGGTTGAAGCTTAACAAGGAGAAGAGTGAAATGTTCGTTAATAGGCACTGTGTTGAGAAGAACAGATGGGCTACGATGTTACAAGTTGACATAGGAGCACTTCCGGTTCGGCATCTCGGAGTCCCCCTGAACATTAACAATGTCAGGAATTCAGATTGTGATAATCTCGTTCAAATGGTGGAGAATAGGCTCGAGGGGTGGCAAGCACAACTACTTTCGTTCGGAGGTCGTCTGGAATTAGTCAGGTCAGTGATTAATTCTATGATAGCATTTTGGTTCCAAGTTTTCCTTGTTCCTAAGAAGACAATACAAAGATTAGAGGCTCTGTGCGCTAGATTTGTTTGGAAGGGGGGTGTTCAGGCCGTTGCGTGGGAGGTGCTCTGTCGACCTAAAGATGAGGGTGGAGTAGGGCTCCCCTCTCTGACAACACTTAGAGAGTTGGCAGAGTTGAAACTCTCATGGCGTTTTCTCGAAGGAAATTCATTATGGGCTTCGTGGATGAGTAGCAAATACCTGAGGAAGGACAATTTTTGGGGAGCACAGAGCAATTCGAATTATTCCGTCACAATGAAGTCTATTCTCCAACAGAGGGGTCGGCTCAAAACCTGTATCCGCAGGGTTATTCATGATGGGAAACGCACTAACGTGTGGTTAGATCCATGGTTCGAGCATTCGAGCATAGTGGATAGAGCGAAGTTGAATCCCCACAGCATCAGGAACAAATCTGAGATGGTTAGTTCCTTGATCCTCAATGGCTCTTGGTCGATTCCGTCGGGTTCAGTGCTGTCCAGATGGTCCAGAGACATCAGGCAGGTACATATTGATAAGGAAGCTAATATGGACTACTGGATGTGGGACGATTCGGGTATGGGCAGATACTCACAGAAGAAGGCCTATGACAAGTATAGGGAGAAGAGGGATAAGTTCAAATGGCATACTATCATCTGGGCTAAAGATATAGCGCCGAAGTATAATCACTGTCTCTACAAAGTCCTGCTGCGGAGACTTCTCACCAAAGACAGGTTAGTTAAATTCGGTTGTCTGGATCAGATGTGCCCCTTATGTTTCAGAGAGATCGAGACACATGAACACTTGTTCTTTCAGTGTAACTTCAGCTGAGGAGTTTGGGAGAGGCGGGGTATGTGCGTAGACAATCGGAACTCCAATTCTAGGTCGTTGGAGGAAGCTATCATCGAGATTGAGAAGCTGAAGAGGGGCAGCGGCCAGGAATACAAGAGAGCCAGGCGTCGGCTTCAATGCACGGTTTGGCACGTTTGGCGGGAAAGGAACAGAAGAGTGTTCGAAGGGCTGAGCAGTTCGGTCAGAGCATTGGAGATTGCCATCCAGGAGGACCTCTCATGCATGCGTAGCACTACGGGATGAGAGGAGAGAGGTCAAAGTTAGGGTCGTTTATTAGGGAGGGAGGGAGTTAGAGGGTGTTCTGTAGTACAAGTTATTTCATTCTGGGTAGTAGAGTGGAGAGGTAGTAGTGAGAAGTTTTGTAGTTAAGTTATTTCATTCATTATTTATAAAGTTGTTACCTTTTCAAATATATATATATATATATATATATATATATATATATATATATATATATATATATATATATATATATGCAAATGACCTCTAGCCTATTGATTAAGGGAGATGCCCGGAGTTCGAGCCCTAGTGGAGGCGTGTTCGCCACAATTACCCATTGCAAAGGCATACAAGGAGAAATGGAAATATATATATATATATATATATATATATATATATATATATATATATATATATATATATATATATATATATATATATTTATTTATTTATTTATTTATTTATTTTATTTTTTTTAAACCTTGTCCAGATACAACATACCCTCTGATTCCTGGAAGATGCACATGACTACAGGCAGACAAATCCAACATTTTTGTAGTATGTGTTTAATACCTAACAGAATATCACATGGACCCTCTCATTATTTTATAAACATGGCATTTCTTGACATCAAGGTATGCACCTTATCTCTAGTATATTATTTCTCAAGTCGGCTTGAGTACTCCACGAGCAACATTTTTCCTGGTCAACCCGCCCTTGAATCTACAATGGTTGTTTGTGCACAAACTATTTGGAGTAAAGCAATGAATAAGATATTTTTCGGTATATTTAAATTGAGAAACAAAACTATTACTTAAAGGCCTTAATTTATAAATAACATCATCAAAATTAGGAGGGGAAAAACTTTAAATTAGACGCTATAAATAAAAATAAATATATAATAAGATCTGGATAAAGTTTATTAAATTATCGCATTTATTCTATTAAAATTATTATAAAGGATCTAGACATCGGAATATTAAATTAACTTGAAACAAGTCAATTTGTCGAATTGTGATACCTAAAACATAACTTTTAGCTTGATGGTTCTCCAATTGTGCTGTGTATTGATTATATTTAGAAGTATTCCTACATCAATTTTCAAATATGACTCTGTGTTTAAAATTTTAAATCTAGTTCGTACTTAAAGGGGAGTTTGGTACCCAGGATTTTTATTCTCCAATAAATTTAAGATGAAAAACTTATTTCCATTTTTAGTTTAGGTTATAAAATTTTATTTCCATATCTGTAGTCGGTTTTTTTGTCTGAATAAAAAATAATTTTTCTATACTCTTTCTTAATTTTATTTTTCTTGTTTTTTTTTTTTTTCATTTTTTAAGAAATTTTTTTTGGTTAGATGCATATATGCATATGGTGACATTGTTTGGAGGAATTTCTATCTTTTTGTAATTTTTTTGAATTTTCCTTATTATGAAGTTGACTTTAAAGATTTTATTGCTTATGGAAGGGACTTTTGGCTGGATGTACTTGGTTCTATTGTTAACTCCTTCATGAATCATCTTAATTTTCCTTAAAGAATACACAGTTTGTACTCAATATAGTTTCCAAAACAACCATAAGTTTACATTTTGTTTACGTCGTCTAATGTCTTCACTTTGAAAATTGTTTTCTGATATGAGTAGGTACTTGAAGTTAAACTTTAAGAAAAATGAAATACAAAAATATACAACTGCAGACACAAAGCAAGTCCATTGTAACACATTGTACTCTTCAAAACTCTTATAATTGTTAATCATATTGCAGTCCTAAACTTTCATCCTTCTTTCTTCTATAAAGACAGAAGATCGGCCTAACAAGGATATACTCAGTGGGGTAACCATGATTTGGATACAGTGTGGTCAAAAATCGACTAGAAAATTTTTAATTCAAAAAATTATAAAAATGTAGAGGAAAAAATTACATAAATTAGTCACAAATCCTAATTTCTACAGCTAACATTGGTCGTATATTATAGTTTTCCAAATGTATTGTTCATTTTTTCTATTCATTTCAAAATACGATTGGTATTAAAATGTACATTAATTCTAACACAATATAATCAGAACCTTAAACTTCAGCAGTCAGGTCATAGAAGATATTTTTGATCAATTTTGACCATTTGATCGAGAAAATTCAGTGTATTTTAAAATTTATGCTTGAATCCTACCATTTTAGTCATGAACCTTGACATCACAGGGTCTTATTAAAATTAAATATTATTTTCTCCCTCAAGGAAAAAAAAAATTAAAAACATTTTATTTCCAACCACTAATATACTTTGACTTCATATTTTTTTAATTGAAGATTGTTATACTAGAAAACAACTGCATTATATCTATGAACAAATTAAATCTTACCATCTAAGAGCAATAAAGGACAAAATTTATGGCATGGTTCAGTTACTTACAATTACAAGTAAAACGAGTAAAACATCAAATTACAATTCGTTCGTAATATAAGTAGCTGAAAGTAAAACAATTATATATATATATTTTAAAAGAAGGTAATTGTGGCAAACATTCCCACCGGGAATCACCTCTCTTAACCACTAGGCTTAGAGGTCATTTGCATATATATATATATATATATATATATATATATATATATATATATATATATATATTTTGAAGCAATGGATAATTATGGCTAATTCATCTCCACTGAGGCTCGAACTTTGGACCACTTGGGCCGCATGCATCTCCCTAACCACAAAAAAATTATATACACACACAATTGAGTGGGGTCATATGACCCTGCTGGGTCTATGCTGGCCCATGGATATGCTTGTTCGTATTGTCTTCTAGTATTTGTTTAGGTAATATATATCAATGTTTATGTGTGCAGTGTGCCAAACTCCATGTATGTAAACACAAATTATCATGTTCCTTTTTTTAATTCTTTGTAACACGTCTTGGAATAATTTTACAGTTTTTACTTCGCTTTCTGGATTAGTTTGACACCCTGAGTTTTCAGCTTCCTGTAATAAAGCTTTCGTTGGCCTATTATTTTTAATTTTGTTTAAAAAGTCAATAGCTAAGCAGTGTTTTAGTTGGTCAATGAAGTGATTAGAGAGAGAGACATTATGTGTAATTTAAATTAGTTTATTTATTATAAATTTTATATAATGTTCCTTTAAATTATAAGTTAAAAATATTTTTACTCCTCTTAAAAACAATTTGCTTCCGCGATTATGGTTCATTGTTCGAAAAATTGCGTCCTAAGACACATGTTAAGAATAATTAATAGATTAGTTTTTAGCTTTCAAAAGTGTAATCCAAACTAAGTAAGCAATTAAGATAATACTCTTTTATTGGAAAGTGTCATATAGACGCAATAAAATAGTTTTTAAAATAATATCTTGAAGAATTAATTATTTATTGGCTTTAGATTATACCTTTCAAAACAAAAACTACTTTAATTGTCCTTAACATGTCATTGGGGCACATGTTAATAAAATTCTTTCCAGTTTGTTAAATTTATCCTATGAATAAGTAGTTTCTCCATGCAAAAAGTTATATTAATCCAACGGTAATTAACTCATCTATTTTAAGATATTCTAAGGAGTTTATGTAAAATCATTAGATATTTTAGGTCGATTATGGCAGGGCTTGCTATTGTTTGAGCTTATACCGGGTTGGAAAACAATGTCTTTATACTTATCAAAGCAATGTAGTTTTAGGCCTCCTTCCGTACTTCCGGTTTTATGTTCCAAAACTTGGTTTTAAATTTCTGTCATAACTCACTACAAAAATATTGGTAATTAGCAACGAACACATATGTCGCTAGATATAATTTTTTCGTCGCTATTTAAACTTACCGGCAGAATACCGACGAAATGTGTACGTCGATAGGTTTATTGTCGCTATGAGTAATCCACTGGAAGTCCGTCGCTACAGCGACAAAACACCGACGAATTTGGCGACAAATATCAGCGACGGATTAGCAACGTATAAATCTCGTCGGCAAAATTTGCGACAGCTTTACGACGGTTTGCCGACCATACTTTGTGAGCCCACAATTCCAAATTTTTCAGAAGCTTATCAACGGAAGATGTCTGATACGCTTTTGGGTATCAACAACATCGTACCGACGGAATTTTACGTCGATAGTTCGTCGCTGAGGTTCAGATATTCCGTCAGTAATAGTCGCTAGTTCGTCGCTAACCTGCAATTTTTTTCAAAAATCCGTCGGCATTCTACCGCTCGTCAGTCGCTATGCTTGTTATTATTGCCAGGATAATTGCTTTCTACTTTCCTCAAACCTTTATATTTATATATATATATATATATATATATATATATATATATATATATATATATATATATATATGTGTGTGTGTGTGTGTGTGTGTGTGTGTGTGTGTGTGTGTGTGTGTGTGTGTATAACATGAAGCAAATGACCTCTAGCCAAGTGGTTAAGAGAGATGCATGCGGCCCGAGTGGTCAGGAGTTCGAATTCCAGTGGGAGCGATTCCAGAAACAATTTACCTTGTTTCAAAAAAAAATGTATATAACATGAAACATAAATATATAACAGTGAACCCAATAGACTATTTATTCAATAAACTAGAAGACAAATATGTAAAATTAAATGAAATAGACGCAAACAAATACTTTCTCAAACTATGGAGTCCAAATAAACTCATCCAGCACCAATATAACACATATACTCAAATGTATCATAAACTCCATAAAGTCCATACAAACTCATCAATCCAATATAATAAAAAATCATACAAGATGCTCAAAAATATCAAACTGCTGGTGAAGAAGGTGGAGGAGGTGGCGGAGATAGAGGCGGCTGTCCGCACGCATATAACTGCGCCAGCACCAAACTGATGACCCAAAGTACGTCCTGGGAAGGAACAACGCCTGGAAGAGTCGCTGGCGTGACAGGAGGTACCATGGTCGAAGTAGGATTCAGTGTAGTAGACGTTGTGGTCGAAGGAGCAGCCGTTGCTCGAGACGTTAAGGTCAAAGCTGGAGCCGGTGCCGAAGGCGCTGAGGTTGAAGCAGGAGACGGTGCAGTAGTAGCAGGAATTAGACCTGCTGTGCCTAGAATTCTGGGCACCGGATCATCTGACCATGTAGGACCACCAATATCTGTGTAAATCGAAACTGGTTAGGAATGGGCGCCACTATCCCAACCCGGATCCAGCTAGGTTCTATTGATTATGTCCTCTTCCCTTTGTACCTTGTCTTGTGGCGTCGCTATGCGCCTTTACTCGATCAAGCCCGCCGGAGAAAGAGATCTTCCCGTCCTGGTAGTGAGGCAGCTCGCGATATGCTCTTGCCGTAATTGGAGACAGCCAGGGCTATTATCAATAGCACCTTATTCTTGCAAAGCCACCTCGGAATCAATAGTAGCAAGCGGTCCCCGAATATCCTCGGTCGGCTATGGAACTGTACTCATTGTGGCTCGGTCCCCAACGGTGGAGAAGGAAACGGACGACTGGGATGCCAACAATCCGGTACCGTACATGCTGCCGTCTTTTCCTCTACCGACAGCATGTATCCACAATTCATTCCTCACAGCCGGCATGATGGCTGACTAGTCCCAGCTACCCCCTCGGCAACCCCCCCAGCAACACTTCCTCTCTCACCGACTCGACTTTCTAAAGTCTCTTACGTCTGTTATTTTTATATAGATGAATAGATTTAGAGTTAATATTCATATTTTAGTTACTATTAAGTATTGTTGTGGTTAGGGTCTCATACGTCTCCTATATTTGTCTTTGATTTATATTGCTAATTAGGGTTATGGTTAGGATATTTAGATTTAGGACTAACTATTTAGGAAAAAACAATATAGTTAAGTACAAAGAAGAAATGTAATTAGATAGGACTTGGAAAACCTACATAAGCTTTGGTCGTCCAATCATCTACGAGCTTCCCATAGACTTGGAAAACTTATATAGGCTTTGGTCGCCCAATCATCTACGAGCTTTGGTCGTCCTATCATCTTCTCTCGCTTATGGGTATGCTCGAAAACTTTAGAAAAGTCGATGGTGTTTGGGTCTCCGCCTGCCCTGACGACGTCCTCACATTGTAACAATTAAACATAAAGTAATAACTAAACATTAAAATTAAACAATCGAAGAAATAACAAATAAGAATACTCACCAAATGTCGATAATGCTATGAAATTGGGATGGATCCACCCGTATGGTGAACACCCTTAGCATGGACAGCCTTTGCCTTCTCGCACTTGGCCTTATAGGCCGGAGTGTCCATCTTTTTCTTCATCTCCTACCAAAATTCCTCCTTTAATCACTCCTTACGAAGAGCGCCATTTAGTGTAGCTAACGCCTTCTGGTCGTTGACCATATCCCTCAATCTCTTGCTGGCGCCAGACTTGTAGCACTTCCGGATCGCCTGATCTCTGTGCGTCGGCCACCAGTACAACTTCTGTAAATAAGAAAAGATAAAAATAAATTTGCAAATATTTAAGAAATATTGTAAACAAAGACGATATTATTTAGGCATACCACAAGCATATCTAGCCAAATAAATCGTCTATCAAGTAGGATGTCCCCGAAGTTCACATAGAGACCATGGAATTGAGATGCATCAAGTTGTCCAAATCTCTAACAGCTTGGAGCGAAAAGAGCCTGGAATTAACAAAACAATGTACCATTAGAAAATAAAGAGTGTATGAATAAATATGTATAATAAAAATTATATACTTACGTCACTCCATCGGCCCACAGCTCGGGACGAGTGATGCTGGCTGGCTTCTCTGGTAGAGTAGGAGGGTCTGCAAATCCTGGTCGACATATGTAAACACCACAGTCTACCAACAGGCCAGGATATGGATTCACCCCAGTAGGATCGATACCTGTAGTCTCCTATTAGAATACAGATCAGTCGAACCATGAGGCACCAATAGGAGTAGATGCTGACGAAATATCAGGACTAGCTCCGCCTACCGATGAACGAGTGAACGGCAGAGATAATCCATCCTCCTCATCAATAAAGTCATCCTCTCTAACTCCTCTGCGATCTGCAACTGGAGTAGTAGTAGTAGGAGGAAGGCGGGATAAAGATCCTTGACGTCGTCCATGGCCTCGTCCCGCCATGTAGAAATTTGAAAAAAATAAAAAATATTATGATGATACAAATAATCAACCTCACCTTTATCATTTTTTGATGCTCTATTCCAGTTTGTTCTGATATGAGTATCGAAGTAGATTGAGCAGATGTTTGATATCTCCTCAATAATATCTGCTTCGCATATCGAAGCTTCTATATGAGCCTTTTTGCCCACCTTCTTCTTCAGGTGATGTAGATATCTATAAATAATAAATTGAATATTAGAACTATTTGAATAAAAAATTATTAGTACTAGATAATTAATTATTTTATACCTCTTAAATGGATATATCCATCGATAATGGACGGGAGCACTGATACGTGCTTCTTATGCAAGATGAATCGACAAATATTCCATACAATCAAAAAAGCCGGGGGGAAATTGTAGTGCCCCGTCCCGCTCAGTCAATCGGAGGAATCGAAACGCCGACGACATTCGGACTTAGCATGCAACGGCGACTTGAAGGCCCGCTCGGTCGAGGCGACTCCTCGCTCAGTTGGGGTAGTTTCGGTGAACTTGCCTCATCTTAGCCTTCACATAATAAATCGCATGTTTTCAACTTGCACAAGTAGGCTTGATAATAAAAGAGACGAATCCACATAGCTAAACGGAATATTCCCGACGGGTCGAATTGAGTTAGAATATGGAAAGGTCCAACGGTCGGCTTAGAGTTGGTGCACGGTGTGCTTTGAAAATGACACTTGATCCTTCGTCCCGTGGCTTGGGAGAAGGAAAGTTGGTTTTAGTTCGCAAAGTTAGTAACGTCGCCTAGGTCATAGGCATCGCCCGCATAAATGCTTCATAAAGCATGCACGGTCCTATCGTCCATAGCCTTGGCTTGCCCCATGAGTTAAGTTGCGTTGCACGGCTTATGACATAAGTCTAGGCACCCAAATGACTTGGTCGTTCAGAAGTCGAACGTGTGCACGACACGTTTTCGCATGATGCAAGGTTTGGCATAGCCTTTGCTCGTCCCTCGGTTGAGTTGTAGGCTTGAGTAAGTTATGCAAAGTTATGCCGGTCGACCTAAGATATTACAAGTACCGTCCCGCTCTTTTGCGGTTTTTCAAAGTTAAGTAGTCCTACAATCTCAAGGCCCGTCGACTTGGGCAGGAGTATCGCATAGAGCACGATTGGCTTAAGTCACGATGCACGGACTTAGTGTTTAAGGCAAGGACCATAATTGATTCAAAGTGAGTTTTGAGAAAGGACTATCAAATAGGCGTTCATGAGTTGAACAAAATGATAGGGTAACAAGAAAAGAATGCTCGCGATCGTGGGTCGTCGAGGGGTCTCAAGGATAGAAGTCTTGAACTTGGTTTTGAAAGAGATGGTAACATTGGAAGAGGAATGATTGTGTGAGACGTCAGTTTGTGTCGAGTCTTGCATGGTCATTGGATAACTTGTCGACAAGGGCGAAGATTTTCTCGAGCGACAACCCGGGACCACGGGACTGACTCGGCCTAGGAGGAAACAGGTTTATAGCCGAGCTGGGAGTACGCTCTCGCTCAGGTTAGTCGGAGAATTTCAGCAGGGATTGCTACTTGCGCTGAAAGGTATCTCGAATAACAAAGCTATAAGTCCAGGTATAGCTTGTGATGCTAGACCTCATATAGGTGGGTCGGCACCGGCGGCAATCTGCGTGTGGCCTTTGGGTTGAGTCTAGTTGAATGTGTGTATGGTTGGAACGCAATGTTTGGGCCTAAGATTTGGCTACAACGTAGATGACGTGCTTCGGCACGTGATGTGGTATCGAGTCTTAAGTGTTTGCATATAAGTTGTATAGTTATGATTGAGTTGTCTTGAGTTTAAGTCAGGAGATGCCGCAAGGCAAAGTCGTTCGAGTGACATTTAGTCCACAAGTCCTGATTGGGTCAGTTGGTGATTGAAGTAGAAAGGGCTGTGAGGCGGCAATATGGTTTAGTCACCCTGAGTTGTGAGGCACGACAAGATGGATTCGTAGAACAATCACATGGAAATGGAGCCTCATCGCGTAGTTATGTCTCTGATTTTGGCTGAAAGGCAATCACGACTTGATATGTTAACGTTGTTGAGTCAACGATGATGTTGCAAGCACGGGATGGTCTAGAGACATAAAATAGGCCAAGGCGTCGGTCATAAAACTGATCCTAAGATAAGGACAATTGGTAAGAAGGGACTATGTTGTACGAAGTAAATCAAACGTGTTAGTTTTGTACGGGTGGGCGAGGATCTCATTCTACCAGTACAGTTGAGTACCGACACCCACATAGTTTTTATGTGTCGGCACAGGTAGAAGCTCTGGCGCGGTGCTCGCTTGGAAGCATCGAGGCACAGAGTTCCTTGGCGATTCGAAGCGTGCGGCCGCATGGAGTCAAGACTTATATGGGACATAATGTATGGATGTCGTCTTTCGAAGCATCCGTTGGCTTAAGACATGTATTAAGAGATGGGAGAGAGATAAGTGACTTGTAATATGAAAAGAGTGAGCTTGAGTGATTGTAATCTTGGCCTTGCGCCCCATTATAACCTTTGTTTCAATATCAATAAAGAGCTTCTTTTGAATAACTTGTGTTTGTTCTAAATTTCTGCTACATGTTCAATGTCTTTGCTTGGAACTTTCGTGCGACGACCCCATCGCAGTCGCTGTAATCGGCCGTTATGGAATCTTCCTTGTACGAGCGCAATCTAGGCTCGTACGACATCACGCCTTGGCGAGGAAGATCGCTCCTACGGGAGTAGGACGTGACATAATGGTATCAGAGCACGGATTTACGTCCTTGGACTATCGATTGAATTCTTTAACTCTGTTGTTTCTGCAAACTCTGAATTGTTGCTTCCGTAAAGTTGATATCGTTGGTACGCTCTCTCTTAAATGTCCCACAGATATCCATACAATAAGTCTATCTATTTTGCAAAACATAGGAGAACAGTTTTTGACAAGAAACAAAAAGATGGTTCACGTAAGCACTGTTGGCTAAGACGTGCTGGGCACATACACCAAAATTTGTGTCGATCTTAGCAAAGTCGAGTGCGGGATTCGTAATGTTTCGAGCAAGAATAAGTTGAACTCGATTGAGTAAAGTAAGATGACTATCAGTAGGAGTACTATCGAGCGACGATAACGTCGATGCGATATAAGATGAGCGTGCCTGAAAATTTGAGGAATGGTTCGAACAGAGAAATTTGAAGAAGTCGATTTTGAATTGAATGATAAGTTGAGGATTTGTTGAATGACTTCATCCCGGAGTGGTGTATACGATAGTCTCAGGGATGTCGAACGATGCGAATTAAGGAAATGCGTTGGTCGAGGACTTAAGATAGACGGACGAATATACGTAATTTCGGATTTGAAAGAATTGATGTTATGAATGATTCGAGGAATAGTGATCAAACTTGAATTTGAATGTCGAGGAGACTATCCTGTCGGATGATAGCATCATTCGCACGACTCAAAATTGGTTACAAAGGAAGATCGTCAGGTTACGCATATCGTCGATGGTATTGAGGCATATCAAAGATCGATATGCGATAACTCGAGGGTATTCTGACTCGACGAATGATGATCGTACAAGTGTTATTGTTCGGTTGGATGCTATACTTAGGATTTTGATTGGGATGAATGTTGGATAAAAATGATTGTGTCTTGAGGGTTACGCGGATAACCACAGCGTCGACATTCTTGTCTTGTGCGAGCGCAACTCCAGCCTCGCACATGCGTCGTGTCGGATTTGGGGTGATCATTTTGCGTGAGCGCGGACATGGTGATTCATGTCACAGGAATGATCGAACTCGAAAAATTAGGACACGACAACTTTGATTGTCTCGACTTGTTGGATTGATGCGAAGGTAAATTCGAGGATTTGTTGGACTTGTGATTGATGAATGAATGAAACATAAGGATTGAGTAGGCCCAATCCGCGCATCGAGAATGAATTAGTCTAGACACAAAACAAGAGTTACGTCCCAATGAGGATGATTAACCCGCAGGAGCGTGCATGATGATTCATGCCAACCGTGGATAATCTGAATCGTGTGAGATCAGGGTGCAACATATTATTAAGCTAGACGAACTCATGATCGAATACGTGAATTGTGATGAATGATTTAGGGAATATAAAATGTGAATTATGGTTTAGCGATGAATTATGTCATAGCATGCTTGACTTGGAAGGATTGATAGGCGTATTATGTCGAACGTGTTCGAAGAGATAGACTATACGGAATAGCTTGATGAACGAGTGATATTAATATGTCAAGGAATTGGTTAGAATGTGAGTTATCGTAGGATGGCTTTACTGAATGACTCGGACCCCGTGCGATGAATGTTGGAATTTGTGTAGAAAATCGATGCTCGATGTTTAGAAATCAGAGTGATGCGAGCTTGGATAAAAAAATCCCGTACTATCAACTTGGTTTGACCTTAGGATGGGGTCAGTGTTGATATTATTGTTTGGGAACTATGATTTCAATACTGACGAAAAGACAGCCTAGCGGTTAGGCAGATGTCCCGGTACGGAGCAATAAAAAATTATGGAGGCACCATTCTTGAGTCACGATTGACATGCATGTATATCAGGGACGTCCGAATATGTGCACGATCCGACTCGAGTGGTGATGGCAGATTCTCTATCACGAGGCTTGGCTGAAATATATATATTTTGGGGACGCCTAGAATATGTGCACGATCCAACTAAGTGATACGTTGAACTCAAGTAAGACTTGAGGAATGGAAAAGTGTCAAGGATTTAGAAATAAAGTTTCAAAGATATGTGATGGTAGTGCGAGCGTGGCTCGGAATGAGGAAATGCATAGGAGTAGTGTGTACGAGAGTTCGTGAATGTTGAGTAGAGTGATAAGACGATAAGTATACTCAATTTCGAGGACAAATTTTTTTTGAGTGGTGTATGATGTAGTATCCCGTCCCGCTCAGTTAATCGGAGAAATCAAAATGCCGACGACGTTCGGACTTAGCATGCAACGGCGACTTGAAGGCCCGCTCGGTCGAAGTGACTCCTCGCTCAGGTTGGGTAATTTTGGTAAACTTGCCTCATCTTAGCCTTCATAAAATAAATTGCATATTTTCAACTTGCACAAGTAGGCTTGATAATAAAAGAGACGAATCCACATAGCTAAAAGGAATAATCCTGACGAGTCAAATTGAGTTAGAATATGGAAAGGTCCAATGGTCGGCTTAGAGTTGGTACACGGCGTGCTTTGAAAATGACACTTGATCCTTTGTCCCGTGGCTTAGGAGAAGGAAATTTGGTTTTAGTTGGCAAAGTTAGGAACGTAGCCTAGGTCATAGGCATCGCCCGCATAAATGCTTCAAAAAGCATGCACGGTCCTATCGTCCAAGGCTTGGCATACCCTTGGCTTGATCCATGAGTTAAGTTGCGTTGCACGACTTATGACATAAGTCTAGACACCCAAATGACTTGGTCATTCAGAAGTCGAACGTGTGTACGACACGTTTCTGCATGATGCAAGGCTTGGCATAGCCTTTGCTCGTCCCTCGGTTGAGTTGTAGGCTTGAGTAAGTTATGTAAAGTTATGTCGGTCGACCTAAGACATTACAAGTACCGTCCCGCTCTTTTACGGTTTGTCAAAGTTAAGTAGTCCCACGATCTCAAGGTCCGTCGACTTGGACATGAGTGTCGCGTAGAGCACGATTGGCTTAAGACACGATGCACGGACTTAGTGTTTAAGGCAAGGACCACAATTGATTCAAAGTGAGTTTTGAGAAAGGACTATCAAATAGGCATTCATGAGTTGAACAAAATGATATGGTAATAAGGAAAGAATGCTCGCGACCGTGGGTCGTCGAGGGGTCTCAAGGATAGAAAATTTGAACTTGGTTTTGGAAGAGATGGTAACATTGGAAGAGGAATGACTGTGTGAGACGTCAATTTGTGTCGAGTCTTGCATGGTCATTGGAAAACTTTTCGACAAGGGCGAAGATTTCTTCGAGCTACAACCCGGGGCCACGGGACCGATTCGACCTAGAAGGAAACTGGTGTATAGCCGAGCTGGAAGTACGCTCCCGCTCAGATTAGTCGGGAACTTTCAGCGGGGATCGATACTTGTGCTGAAAGGTATCACGAATAACAAGGCTATAAGTCCAGGTATAGCATGTGATGCTAGTGACCTCATATAGGTGGGTCGGCACGGGCGACAATCCGTGTGTGTGCCTTTAGATTGAGTCTAGTTGAATGTGTGTATGGTTGGAACATAATATTTGGGCCTAAGATTTGGCTGCAACATAGACGACGTTCGTCGGCACGAGATGTGGCATCGAGTCTTAAGTGTTGGCATATAAGTTGCATAGTTATGATTGAGTTGTCTTGAGTTTAAGTCAGGAGATGCCACAAGGCAAAGTCGGTCTAGTGACATTTAGTCCACAAGTCCCGATTGGGTTAGTTGGTGATTGAAGTAGAAAGGGCTGTGAGGCGACGATATCGTTTAGTGACCCTGAGTGCGAGGCACGATACAATGGATTTGTAGCATGATCACATGGAAATGGAGCCTCATCGCGTAGTTGCGTCTCTAATTTTGGCCGAAAGGCAAGCACGACTTGATAGGTTAACGTTGTTGAGTCAACGATGATGTTGCAAGCACATGATGGTCTAGAGACACAAAATAGGCCAAGGCGTCGGTCATAAAGCTGATCCTAAGATAAGACTATAAAGATAATTGATAAGAAGTGACTATGTTGCACGAAGTAAATCAAAAGTATTGGTTTTGTATGGGTGGGCAAGGAGCTCATTCAACTAGTACAGTTGAGTACTGACACCCACATAGTTTTCATTTGCAGGCACAGGTAGAAGCTTGTGGCGCAGAGCTCGTTTGGATGCGTCAAGGCATGGAGTTCCATGGCGATTCGAAGCATGCGACCGTATAGAGTCAAGACTTATACGGGACATAATGTATGGACGTCGCCTTTCGAAGTATCCGTTGGCTCAAGACATGTATTGAGAGATGAGAGAGAGCTGAGTGACTTGTAATGTGAGAAGAGTGGGCTTGAGTGATTGTAATATTGGCCTTGTGCCCCATTGTAACCTTTGTTTCAATATCAATAAAGAGCTTCTTTTGAATAACTTGTGTTTGTTCTAAATTTCTGCTGCATGTTCAATATCTTTGCTTGGGACTTCTATACGACGACCCCATCCTAGCCGCGGTAATCGGCCGTTATGTAACACCCAATTTTCTAAAATGAGGGTAATTTTGAAAATTTTGTATTTTAATTTATTTAATTATGGTATTTAAGATTTTCTATAATTTTTATTGATTTTTAATCATTTTAAAACTATTTTAAATCATGACTTATGATTGGTGTCTTGCTAGTGTAACCCTAGAGCCTAGCCATGTGATTAGGGTATTTCATTTATCATTTCTAGATTGAGGGGTATTTTAGTCATTTTTGTAATTTGGAGAATTATTTGGAATTATTATGTATTATTTAGATTTATTAGAATTAAATATGATTTTTAGAGATTTTTAGTATAATTGATTTTGGTGTTTTAGTTGACTTTAACTTATGTTGACTTTTGAGACTAACCTAGTGGCTAACCTAGGTCATGACTATGTGATTAGGATATGTAACCCTAGTTAGACTAAAGTTAACCCATGTTTTAGTCTTTAAAACTTAAGTTAGAATAGAGAGGTTTTTAGTCATAAGCCATGACTTATGGTTTTGAAACCATTTGTTAGCAACTTAGCCCGTAGAGGCCCAAGCCCATCACTAAACCCTAAACCTAACCCACTATGTACAGCCACATTGGGAATCCCACCTCTATTTATACTCTCTTCCATTTAGGTCTAGCCTCTATTAGAAAAGATCACTAGTTGGAAAAAGAGGTAAATCCCATCTTTAGAAATTCCTAGTAAATCTATTTTAATTCCTTTTTAATCCAAAACAAACTGCTTTAGATCCTAATTCTAGAGTTCTTGCTGTTCATGGAGAGAAATCTCAGGTTTGGATGAATTTGGAGAGTTTTGGCTAACAAGGAGAAACCCCCTTTGGAGCTTTTTATTAGAATTTCAACATATAGGTAAATGCTTATTCTCTCCACCAAATTTTAATTTCTTTGCATGGTTAGAAAGCCCTAGGTGTCCTCTCTCTGTTGGTATAGGTTTTGTAAAGTTTTGTGTCTGTTTCGTGTCCGTATCGGACACGTATCCAATAGGAAACCTAGGTGTTTGTAGAAATGCCACATAGGATTTAATTTTCGTATTTTTGAAATGTGATTGCATAGATCTATATATCTTCATTTGTGTATTAACTTTTATGAAGGGTGTTTGGTGTTTCGTGTCGGTTTGTGTCGTATTTTTGTCCTTGGACACACTACACGAGCCACACACCTGTGTCCTGCCTATCGGGGGCTAGAACACGAGACACAGGACACGTCAAGACCTAAAATTTTGTGGGGAGCAAGGGGCAGTAACTGTCACCGTGCTTCTAAAATTTGGGAGCACCTTGTGGAGTGTGCGTGGCACAATCACCCCCGCACTGGCCATACTGGCCGCGCGCGCGCAATGTACGCGCGTGAGATTGGTCACTGATACGCATGTTTTGACACGACACGGGGATACGTTGGCACGATTCAGGCTGGTTGACACGTACCTCTATCCCAAGCGAGTGTCTAGACACGAACATGTACCGTGTCGTGTGTCGTGTGTCGCGTGTGGGATGCACGTACACGCGTGTACGACGATTATTCGTGCACTGTCACGTGTCTGTGTGCATGAGTAGATTAGACACGATTCGTATCCAATTCCTGGACACGAGGACACCCTCATGCACCCTCACATGCTTGACATCAATTACCAACCCTTGGTTTGTCGTCTTGATGTGAATTTAAATTCGAAATTCCTATTGAACACTGTCATACACTGATACGGGCAGGAATTAGGTTTCCTGTTTTGTTTTAAATTAATTATTTACTATTTTTCTTGATGATTCAATGAGTAAATTAGCCACCTACATGTTTGATGAATGTTATTCAAGTTCACTTTGATCATTGCTATGCACAGGGATCATGGGAATGGGTTTTTCACTTTGGATTGGGGGTTTAACTGCCAACAGTTTCAGAAACCTGAGAATGATTTCTCAGAACACACCCTACATCCTATTTTGTAATCTGAATTCTGATTTTAGGTTAATTTAGTGACCTGAGATTAGTTGTATATTGAACTGAAATAGGAATAGGAATAATACAGAAATCTGAGATCTAGTTGTAGTGTAACCTGAGTTCAATTCAATATATGTTAACTGTCAAATACACAAATATCTGAGAATTTAGGAATGTGAATGTTGAGTCACTGTAAATAGAAAACTGAGAATGGCATTTGTTTAAACTTACATTGTAGGTTTTGGTTCCCTATGAACATCTATGGGTTCATTTCAGTTTACCAAAACTGAAATTGAATTCCAGTTTTCCCATATAATCTACTCACCCTCTCACAAATCCTGAACACATTCTCATTTTCAGTTTTTTTCTCACACCACCCTACATTAACTCACATATGTCACAGTCCTATGAATGACATTGCCTCCACTGAATCACCCACATATCACTAAATTCCTAACTAATCCTCACACTCTCATGTGTAAACACACACACACACATAGAAATAGACAGCCACATATACCCACACAAACACATGTGATTCCTGTCACTCTTAACTCTAGACACATTCACTCACACACTCTCATGTATGCCTATCACTCACACCCTCACATGTAAACACACCGTTCTCTCATGTCACCATATCACATACACTCTATGTTTCACTTCACCCACACACACATGTTATTCCCTTAGCCATACACACACATTGCCTATATATGTATACCCTTTCTATACATGTGATACATGTAGCTAGGGGTAATGAGGTTTCTAATGTAAAATGTTCATTGCCATGATTTACATATTATGAATGTAGATATATATATATATATATATATATATATATATATATATATATATATATATATATATATATATATATATATATATGTATGGGTGTTGGCCTTGTGAATGTGATATGTATTTTACTATGGATATACATATATATGTATATATAGAGCTATATGATATATGGGCTATGGTTTGTACTAGCTCATGGCCTACTTGTGGTTGAGATTCTATATAGGTATAGGCTATATAGATAATGTGTACATAGGTATATGGCCTAGTGTATGGCTATTGCCTATGGGTTAGGGCCTATGGCCTATAACCTAGATAACATAGCCTAGGGTTGACCAACCTAGACTAGTTTGACCTAGCTTAACCTCGTTTGACCTAGTTTGACTAAAATATACTAGAATTGACCTAGTTTGACTGCTAGGGTTGACTAGAGTTGACCAAAGGTTGACTTTAGCCTAAATTGACCCCAAACTTCATGTAGATGCATTGTAGCAGTCTATTTCCTTATTTTTAAACTTGTTGTGACTTGTACTGTTCTATAGGAGACAGACACCACTTCTCGGACAGTATATTCTCTTCAGACACTCAGGATATCAGGCGAGTACATTCTCTGACCGTTTTATACTTATCTGGATTTACATTCTTGCTCTAGATTACTGTACTTGATGCTAATACGATCATTATCACAGATTGGTACTATATGGATCTTCTTCTGAGATGTTATCTCCTTGTATTCACTAAATACATATTGTGATGTGCGTTTCACTTACATATTATATTTATTGAATACCCTTATCATTGTACACTCATTGTGCATATTGTACTCTCATTATTACATTGAGCCATTGTACAAGCCATTGTATAAGGTAACGTAACTGAATTGGATCCTTGTGTATTGATTGGGGAGGGAGAGTAGAACTGGTTATGTGATCAATCCTATTGTATAAGAAATTGTATATGTCCATTGTACACCCACGTAGAAAGGAGTCCTATTTTATTGTATAACCTAACCCGTTTACGTAACCATATTGTGCTCTAAATTACATGTTGCTACAGTTCTTACTTATCATATATAGATATTTTCCATTATCAAATCTCTGCTGTTTTCATATACATTTTTCTTTCATCATTTCATGTACCTTACTCTATTGTATGCTTTATATTTCCTAACTTGATATGAACTGCGTGAGATGTTTTATGCTCGCTCCCGTCCTGACTGGACCTGTTGAAAATATTACTGAGGATGAGGATGAGGCCTGCATAGACACCTTCTATGGGACAGCTGTAGATGACTCATGTGACCCAGATTTCCAGCCTGATCCACTAGCTTAGAGACTGAGGCTCCCTAATCTAGGTTTTACTATTTCTGTCTTCTGAGATCAGGATTGTATATGTATACTCTTTTATATTCAGTATTAGACTTGTATTGAGCTGGATGTTCTATTTTGTATAGCAGTAGACACTTAGACTCTCTCTGATTGTATCCTGTGGATCTTTTATTCCAGTATTTATCTATCTATCTTTTATCTTATCATTCTGCCTTAGATGTGATTGAGACTGTATATTGCTATGTCACCTCCATTCGGAGGGTATATACTGTACAGGTACCTTTATATTGTTAGATGATTGACCTAGGACAGTATTCTACCGCCGACACTGCGGCGTTGGCTGGGCGTTGTTACGTTCTCGTACCCTCACAGTGGGTGCGGGTTGTGACACATTTTTAGTGGTGGCCCATGCAGGTCGAGTTTATGTAGTGGTATTCGAACTAGAGTATCACTACAGCCTGCAGTAGGATTAGGATGTTCTTGAGGTACTCAATCACATTAGAAAAAGCTCTTAATCTGATTCTTGATATCAAAATTCTTGCTACTTTAATACTTTCTTTTGAAATAAACCGTCCTCCCTTGATTTATCGCTTCTTTCTCAGCAATTGATACCCTTGTGTGATCTGTCTTCAGGATGGTGGAGACACGGTTACAGCATACCATTCATGGGGATACTGTAGAGGGGACTGCTACCTCTAAGCCAGTTCAGCAGGGTCGGGAGGCTACAGCTCCTGCCACCTCTGTTCATATTGGGACTTCAGCAGCAGCAGCAGAGGGTATGCCTTCACCAGTTCGGAGGCAGGACCCAGTCATCCCAGAGATGTCTTTCCAGCAGTCGCCACCTTCAGGACACGTGGACGCGGCACAGATGTTTGCGTACTTTCAGCAGTTTATGGAGATGCAGCAGATCCGGCAGGAAAGGGGCATGGAGTTGGCCATTATGATAGTCGCAGCTCGACCACTAGTCCAGCAGCCAAAGACACCTGGGATAGAGCAGTTCCAGAAGATGAGCCCCAGAGAATTGTTGGGGATGGAGGGGATTATATATGCTGACGAGTGGATCGAGCATATAGAGGAGATCTTCCGCCTGGCTCGAATACCGACAGATCTCCAGATAGAGGCAGCAGCTAGCCGAATGCGAGATCTTGCTCGCACCTGGTATCAGTCAGACCCCAGGGTGGGGGTAGCTGGATAGACTTGGGAGGAGTTCAAGGGCTTCTTCAAGAAGAAGTTCTTTCCAGATTCAGTGCTCAGAGCCTTGGAGTCGCAGTTCGAGAGCCTAGTCCAGGAGAGCCTTTCAGTGGAGGAGTACGCTGGGGAGTTCGGCCGCCTCGACAGATTTGTAGAGGGTTTGAGTGAGACGGCGAAGGCCCGGAGGTTCCGAAAGGGTCTGGTCAAGGAAGTCAAGTCCTTGACCAAGGGCAACAGGGATGCCACTTTTGAGGAGATTTTAACGGGAACCTTATTGGCAGAGGATGATCTTGAGCTTAGGCTCAAGAGGGGGCGAGACCCAGTTGGGGGCAGCAGCAGGGGAGGCCAGGCCAAGAGGCCTCACATACAGATTCAGCAGCAGTATCAGCAGCCGATGGTCCACTTCCAGCAGCAGCAGCAGTAGAGGCCTGTTCAGCATCAGGGACAGAGACAGGTACTGTATCAACAGGCACCCAGGCAGCAGCAGAATACTGTGTGCAACTTCTGCAAGAAGACAGGCCATTGGTGGAACGATTGTAGGAAGAGGCTGGGAATGTGTTTACTTTGCGGTTCAGCGGAGCATCAGTGTAGAGAGTGTCCCAAGAACCCAACACCGTTGGCTCAGATAGCACCAGGAGCTAGGGCTCCGGCAGGGCAGCAGAGGGGACCACCATTGCAGACTCAGCAGGAGAGGTTCGTACAGCATCAGCAGCAGGCCAGGGGAGGCCAGCCAGGACGAGCTTTCGCCATGACAGCCGAGGATGCTCAGGCCGTTGGAGATCTAGTTGCAGGTTCCGTTCTTGATTCAAATTCTACAATTACTGCCTTAAAATTCGATTCTCTCTGTTCCTTGTTGGTTGATCAATTCTGTCTTGTTGTTTTTGTGTTATGTTTGATTTTCTTCTGAGATGAATCATATGGGCTAGGTCATCCAGTTATAGAATCTAGAATCTTCGATGGTCGTGTTTAGCTGGCATAGTGAGGACATATAGTCAGATTTAGGATGTATTTCTCGGGTGTGGGAATTTAACATTTTTGCTGCCAAGCATGTGGCAACGCAAAAATCTAAAATACCATGATTCTAGAGGTATGTGCCTTAGTCGAGGACTCTGTGATTATCGTAGCCTTGCTCACTAGCACGACGAAGATTATGAGTATCATGATTTTGGACAGATGCATATGATTATCTAACGGTATGTTTGAGACTTTGATTGTGGGGGTGTTTGACCTAGAAGGACTACTACCATTTTAATTTCGAGGACAAAATTTTTCTAAGGTGGGTAGACTTGTAACACCCCATTTTCTAAAATGAGGGTAATTTTGAAATTTTGTATTTTAATTTATTTAATTATGGTATTTAAGATTTTTTATGATTTTTATTAATTTTTAATCATTTTAAAACTATTTTAAATCATGACTTATGATTGGTGTCTTGCTAGTGTAACCCTAGAGCCTAGCCATGTGATTAGGGAATTTCATTTATCATTTCTAGATTGAGGGGTATTTAAGTCATTTTTGTAATTTGGAGAATTATTTGGAATTATTATGTATTATTTAGATTTATTAGAATTAATATGATTTTTAGAGATTTTTAGTATAATTGATTTTGGTGTTTTAGTTGACTTTGACTTATGTTGGCTTTTGAGACTAACCTAGTGGCTAACCTAGGTCATGACTATGTGATTAGGATATGTAACCCTAGTTAGACTAAAGTTAACCCATGTTTTAGTCTTTAAAACTTAAGTTAGAATAGAGAGGTTTTTAGTCATAAGCCATGACTTATGGTTTTGAAACCATTAGTTAGCAACTTAGCCCATAGAGGCCCAAGACCATCACTAAACCCTAACCCTAACCCACTATGTACAGCCACATTGGGAATCCCACCTCTATTTATACTCTCTTCCATTTAGGGCTAGCCTCTTTTAAGAAAGATCACAAGTTGGAAAAAGAGGTAAATCCCATCTTTAGAAATTCCTAGTAAATCTATTTTAATTCCTTTTTAATCCAAACAAATTGTATTAGATCTTAATTCTAGTGTTCTTGCTGTTTATGGAGAGAAATCTCATGTTTGGATGAATTTGGAGAGTTTTGGCTAACAAGGAGAAACCCGCTTTTGGAGCTTTTCATTAGAATTTCAACATATAGGTAAATCCCTATTCTCTCCACCAAATTTTGATTTCTTTGCATGGTTAGGAAGCCCTAGGTGTCCTCTCTCTGTTGGTATAGGTTTTGCAAAGTTTTGTGTCCGTTTCGTGTCCGTATCAGACACGTATCCAATAGGAAACCTAGGTGTTTGTAGAAATGCCACATAGGATTTAATTTTCGTATTTTTGAAATGTGATTGCATAGATCTGTAGATCTTTATGTGTGTATAAACTTTTTTGAAGGGTGTTTGGTGTTTCGTGTCGTTTTGTGTCGTGTTTTTGTCCTTGGACACGCTGCACGAGCCACACACCTGTGTCCTGCCTATCGGGGGCTAGAACACGAGACACAGGACACGTCGAGACCTAAAATTTTGTGGGGAGTAAGGGACAGTGACTGTCACCGGCTCCCAAAATTTGGGAGCACCTCGTGGAGTGTGCGTGGCGCAATCGCCCCCGTACTGGCCGCGCACGTGCACTGTGCACGCGTGAGATTGGTCACTGATACGCATGTTTTGATACGACACGGGGATACGTTGGCACTATTTAGGCTGGTTGAATTGTACCTCTATCCCAGGCAAGTGTCTGGACACGAACACGTGCTGTGTCGTGTCGTGTGTCGCGTGTGGGATGCACGTGCACGCGTGCACGACCTTTATTCGTGCACTGTCTCGTGTCTGTGTACATGAGTAGATTGGACACGATTCGTGTCCAATTCCTAGACACGAGGACACCCTCATGCACCCTCACATGCTTGACATCAATTACCAACCCTTGGTTTGTCGTCTTGATGTGAATTTAAATTCGAAATTCCTATTGAACACTGTCATACACTGATACGGGCAGGAATTGGGTTTCCTGTTTTGTTTTAAATTTATTATTTACTGTTTTTATTGATGATTCAATGAGTAAATTAGCCACCTACATGTTTGATGAATGTTATTCAAGTTCACTTTGATCATTGCTATGCACAGGGATCATGGGAATGGGTTTTGCACTTTGGATTGGGGGTTTAACTGCCAACAGTTTCAAAAACCTGAGAATGATTTCTCAGAACACACCCTACATCCTATTTTGTAATCTGAATTCTGATTTTAGGTTAATTTAGTGACCTGAGATTAGTTGTATATTGAACTGAAATAGGAATAGAAATAATGTAGAAATCTGAGATCTAGTTGTAGTGTAACCTGAGTTCAATTCAATATATGTTAACTGTCAAATACACAAATATCTGAGAATTTAGGAATGTGAATGTTGACTAACTGTAAATAGAAAACTGAGAATGGCATTGGTTTAAACTTGCATTGTAGGTTTTGGTTCCCTATGAACTTCTATGGGTTCATTTCAGTTTACCAAAACTGAAATTGAATTCCAGTTTTTCCACACAATCTACTCACCCTCTCACAAATCCTGAACACATTCTAATTTTCAGTTTTTCCCTCACACCACCCTACATTAACTCACATATGTCACAGTCCTATAAATCACATTGCCTCCACTGAATCACCCACACATCACTATATTCCTAACTAATCCTCACACTCTCATGTGTAAACACACACACACATAGAAATAGACAGCCACATATACCCACACAAACACATGTGATTCCTGTCACTCTTAACTCTACACACATTCACTCACACACTCTCATGTATGCCTATCACTCACACCCTCACATGTAAACACACCTTACTCTCATGTCACCATATCACATACACTCTATGTTTTACTTCACCCACACACACATGTTATTCCCTTAGCCGTACACACACATTGCCTATATATGTATACCCTTTCTACACATGTGATACATGTAGCTAGGGGTAATGAGGTTTCTAATGTAAAATGTTCATTGCCATGATTTACATATTATGAATGTAGAGATATATATATATATAGATATATGTATGGGTGTTGGCCTTGTGAATGTGATATGTATTTTACTATGGATATACATATATATGTATATATAGAGCTATATATGATATATGGGCTATGGTTTGTACTAGCTCATGGCCTACTTGTGGTTGAGATTCTATATAGGTATAGGCTATATAGATAATGTGTACATAGGTATATGGCCTAGTGTATGGCTATTGCCTATGGGTTAGGGCCTATGGCCTATAACCTAGATGACATAGCCTAGGGTTGGCCAACCTAGACTAGTTTGACCTAGCTTAACCTTGTTTGACCTAGTTTGACTAAATTAGAATAGAATTGACCTAGTTTGACTGTTAGGGTTGACTAGAATTGACCAAAGGTTGACTTTAGCCTAAATTGACCCCAAACTTCATGTAGATGCATTATAGCAGTTTATTTCCTTATTTTTAGACTTGTTGTGACTTGTACTATTCTATAGGAGACAGACACCACTCCTCGGACAATATATTCTCTTCAGACACTCAGGATATCAGGCGAGTACATTCTCTGACCGTTTTATACTTGTCTGGATTTATATTATTACTCTAGATTACTGTACTTGATGCTGACACGATCATTATCACGGATTGCTACTATATGGACCTTCTTCTGAGATGTTATCTCCTTGTATTCACTAAATACATATTGTGATGTACGTTTCACTTACATATTGTATTTATTGAATACCCTTATCATTGTACACTCATTGTGCATATTATACTCTCATTATCACATTGAGCCATTATACAAGCCATTGTATAAGGTAACGTAACTGAATTAGATCTTTGCGTATTTATTGGGGAGAGAGTAGAAATAGTTATGTGATCAATCTTATTGTATAAGAAATTGTATATGTCCATTGTACACCTACGTACCAAGGAGTCCTATTTTATTGTATAACCTAACCCGTTTACATAACCATATTGTGCTCTAAATCACATGTTGCTACAGTTCTTACTTATCATATATAGATATTTTCTATTATCAAATCTCTGTTGTTTTCATATATATTCTTTTTTTAGCGTTTCATGTACCTTACTCTAGTGCATGCTTTATATTTCCTAACTTGATATGAACTGCGTGAGATGTTTTGTGCTCGCTCCCGTCCTGACTGGACCTGTTGAAAATATTACAGAGAATGAGGATGAGACCTGCATAGACACCTTCTATGGGACAGCTGTAGATGACTCGTGTGACCCAGATTTCTAGCCTGATCCACTAGCTTAGAGACTGAGGCTTCCTAGTCTAGGTTTTACTATTTCTGTCTTCTGAGATCAGGATTGTACATATATACTCTTTCATATTCAGTATTAGACTTGTATTGAGCTGGATGTTCTATTTTGTATAGCAGTAGACACTTAGACTCTCTCTGATTGTATCCTGTGGATCTTTTATTCCAGTATTTATCTATCTATCTTTTATCTTATCATTCTGTCTTAGATGTGATTGAGACTGTATATTGCTATGTCACCTCCATTCGGAGGGAATATACTGTACAGGTACCTTTATATTGTTAAATGATTGACCTAGGACAGCGTTCTACCGCCGATACTGCGGCATAGGCTGGGCGTTGTTACGTTCTCGTACCCTCACAGTAGGTGCGGGTTGTAACACATTTTTAGTGGTGGCCCATGCAGGTCGAGTTTATGTAGTGGTATTCGAACTAGAGTTTCACTACAGCCTGCAGTAGAATTAGGATGTTCTTGAGGTACTCAATCACATGAGGAAAAGCTCTTAATCTGATTCTTGATATCAAAATTCTTGCTACTTTAATACTTTCTTTTGAAATAAACTGTCCTCCCTTGATTTATCGCTTCTTTCTCAGCAATTGATACCCATGTGTGATCTGTCTTCAGGATGGTGGAGACACGGTTACAGCGTACCATTCATGGGGATACTGTAGAGGGGACTGCTACCTCTAAGCCAGTTCAGCAGGGTCGGAAGGCTACAGCTCCTGCCACCTCTGCTCATATTGGGACTTCAGCAGCAGCAGCAGAGGGTATGCCTTCACCAGTTCGGAGGCAGGACCCAGTCATCCCAGAGATGTCTTTCCAGCAGCCGCCACCTTCTGGACACGTGGATGCGGTACAGATGTTTGCATACTTTCAGCAGTTTATGGAGATGCAGCAAACCCGGCAGGAAAGGGGCATGGAGTTGGCCATTACGATAGTCGCAGCTCGACCAATAGTCCAGCAGCCGAAGACACCTGGGATAGAGCTGTTCCAGAAGATGAGCCCCAGAGACTTGTTAGGGAAGGAGGGGATTATATATACTGACGAGTGAATCAAGCATATAGAGAAGATCTTCCGCCTGGCTCGGATACTGGCAGATCTCCAGATAGAGGCAGCAGCTAGCCGGATGCGAGATCTTGCTCGCACCTGGTATCAGTCAGACCCCAGGGTGGGGGTAGCTGGACAGACTTGGAAGGAGTTCAAGGGCTTCTTCAAGAAGAAGTTCTTTCCAGATTCAGCGCTCAGAGCCTTGGAGTCGCAGTTCGAGAGCCTAGTCCAGGAGAGCCTTTCAGTGGAG
Source organism: Iris pallida (assembly GCA_029216955.1). Taxonomy (NCBI): domain Eukaryota; kingdom Viridiplantae; phylum Streptophyta; class Magnoliopsida; order Asparagales; family Iridaceae; genus Iris; species Iris pallida. The sequence goes on along the minus strand of JANAVB010016713.1, from coordinate 20,273 downwards.
GAGTACGCTTGGGAGTTCGGCCGCCTCGGCAGATTTGTAGAGGGTTTGAGCGAGACGGCGAAGGCCCAGAGGTTCCGAAAGGGTCTGGTCAAGGAAGTCAAGTCCTTGACCAAGGGCAATAGGGATGCCACTTTTGAGGAGATTTTGACGGGAAGCTTATTGGCAGAGGATGATCTTAAGCTTAGGCTCAAGAGGGGGCGAGACCCAGTTAGGGGCAGCAGCAGCGGAGGCCAGGCCAAGAGGCCTCACATACAGATTTAGTAGCAGTATCAGCAGCCGATGGTCCACTTCTAGCAGCAGCAGCAGCAGTAGAGGCCTGTTCAGCATCAGGGACAGAGACAGGTACTATATCAACAGGCATCCAGGCAGCAGTAGAACACTGTGTACAACTTCTGCAAGAAGCCAGGCCATTGGTAGAATAATTGGAGGAAGTGGCTGGGAATGTATTTACTTTACGGTTCAGTGGAGCATCAGTGTAGAGAGTGTCCCAAGAACCCGACACCGTTGGCTCAGATAGCACCAGGAGCTAGGGCTCCGGCAGGGCAGCAGAGGGGACCACCATTACAGACTTAGCAGGAGAGGTTCATACAGTATCAGCAGCAGGAAAGGGGAGGCCAGCCAGGGCGAGCTTTCGCCATGACAGCCGAGGATACTCAGGCCGTTGGAGATCTAGTTGCAGGTTCCATTCTTGATTCAAATTCTACAATTACTGCCTTGAAATTCGATTCTCTCTGTTCCTTGTTGGTTGATCAATTATGTCTTGTTGTTTTTGTGTTATGTTTGATTTTCTTCTGAGATGAATCATATGGGCTAGGTCACCCAGTTATGGAATCTAGAATCTTCGATGGTCGTGTTTAGCTGGCATAGTGAGGACATATAGTCAGATTTAGGACATATTTCTCGGGTGTGGGAATTTAAGGTTTTCGCTGCTAAGCATGCGGCAACGCAAAAATCTAAAATACCATGATTCTAGAGGTATGTGCCTTAGTCGAGGACTCTGTGATTATCGTAGCCTTGCTTACTAGCACGACGAAGATTCTGAGTATCATGATTTTGGACAGACGCATATGATTATCTGACGGTATGTTTGAGACTTTGATTGTGGGGGTGTTTGACCTAGAAGGACTACTACCATTTTAATTTCGAGGACAAAATTTTTCTAAGGTGGGTAAACTTGTAACATCCAGTTTTCTAAAATGAGGATAATTTTGAAATTTTGTATTTTAATTTATTTAATTATGGTATTTAAGATTTTCTATGATTTTTATTGATTTTTAATAATTTTAAAACTATTTTAAATCATGACATATGATTGGTGTCTTGCTAGTGTAACCCTAGAGCCTAGCCATGTGATTAGGGTATTTCATTTATCATTTCTAGATTGAGGGGTATTTTAGTCATTTTTTTAATTTGGAGAATTATTTGGAATTATTATGTATTATTTAGATTTATTAGAATTAATATGATTTTTAGAGATTTTTAGTATAATTGATTTTGGTGTTTTAGTTGACTTTGACTTATGTTGACTTTTGAGACTAATCTAGTGGCTAACCTAGGTCATGACTATGTGATTAGGATATGTAACCCTAGTTAGACTAAAGTTAACCCATGTTTTAGTCTTTAAAACTTAAGTTAGAATAGAGAGGTTTTTAGTCATAAGCCATGACTTATGGTTTTGAAACCATTAGTTAGCAACTTAGCCCATAGAGGCCCAAGATCATCACTAAACCCTAACCCTAACCCGCTATGTACAGCCACATTAGGAATCCCACCTCTATTTATACTCTCTTCCATTTAGGGCTAGCCTCTTTTTGGAAAGATCACAAGTTGGAAAAAGAGGTAAATTCTATCTTTAGAAATTCCTAGTAAATCTATTTTAATTCCTTTTTTAATCCAAACAAATTGCATTAGATCCTAATTCTAGTGTTCTTGCTGTTCATGGAGAGAAATCTCAGGTTTGGATGAATTTGGAGAGTTTTGGCTAACAAGGAGAAACCCCCTTTTGGAGCTTTTTATTGGAATTTCAACATATAGGTAAATCCCTATTCTCTCTACCAAATTTTGATTTCTTTGCATGGTTAGGAAGCCCTAGGTGTCCTCTCTCTGTTGGTATAGGTTTTGCAAAGTTTTGTGTCCGTTTCGTGTCCGTATCGGACACGTATCCAATAGAAAACCTAGGTGTTTGTAGAAATGCTACATAGGATTTAATTTTCGTATTTTTGAAATGTGATTGCATAGATCTGTAGATCTTCATGTGTGTATTAACTTTTGTGAAGTGTGTTTGGTGTTTCGTGTCGGTTTATGTCGTGTTTTTGTCCTTGGACACGCTGCACGAGCCACACACCTGTGTCCTGCCTATCGGGGGCTAGAACACGAGACACAGGACACGTCGAGACCTAAAATTTTGTGGGGAGCAAGGGGCAGTGACTGTCACCGTGCTCCCAAAATTTGGGAGCACCTCGTAGAGTGTGCGTGGCGCAATCGCCCCCGCACTAGCCGTACTGGCCGCGCGCGTGCACTGTGCACGCGTGAGATTAGTCACTGATACGCATGTTTTGACATGACACGGGGACATGTTGGCACGATTCAGGCTGGTTGACACGTACCTCTATCCCAGGTAAGTGTCTGGACACGAACACGTGTCGTGTCGTGTCGTGTGTCGCGTGTGGGATACACGTGCACGCGTGCACGACCTTTATTCGTACACTGTCTCGTGTCTGTGTACATGAGTAGATTGGACACGATTCGTGTCCAATTTCTGGACACGAGGACACCCTCATGCACCCTCACATGCTTGAAATCAATTACCAACCCTTGGTTTGTCGTCTTGATGTGAATTTAAATTCGAAATTCCTATTGAACACTGTCATACACTGATACGGGCAGGAATTGGGTTTCCTGTTTTGTTTTAAATTGATTATTTACTGTTTTTATTGATGATTCAATGAGTAAATTAGCCACCTACATGTTTGATGAATGTTATTCAAGTTCACTTTGATCATTTCTATGCACAGGGATCATGGGAATGGGTTTTGCACTTTGGATTGGGGGTTTAACTGCCAACAGTTTCAGAAACCTTAGAATGATTTCTCAGAACACACCCTATATCCTATTTTGTAATCTGAATTCTGATTTTAGGTTAATTTAGTGACCTGAGATTAGTTGTATATTGAACTGAAATAGGAATAGGAATAATGTAGAAATCTGAGATCTAGTTGTAGTGTAACCTGAGTTCAATTCAATATATGTTAACTGTCAAATACATAAATAACTGAGAATTTAGTGTCACGCCCTAGAACCAGAATACTGGAGAGCGGGGGCAGACATAGCCAGCAACGTATGTTGAAATGGAAACCACCTCGATATACGGTCACGGCTGTCTAGATATATAAGGGTTTACTACAAGCCAACAGTCTCTTATGGTCACGAACAAGCCTAATCTCTCAATCACAAGCAAGTAAGTATTGTCGCAAGATGTATGATCATTAAATATACAATAATAAGGCATCCCAAATATTACATATTCAGCTGATCATGAAGCTAGTCGTACAAAATGCGAGGACTAGCAAGAGTTAAGTCATATATGATCAACCCTAGGATTTGTTAATCATGTTTACAGCCCGTAGGCAGACAGTAAGTAAAGTGCATCGAGCTAACAGGTGCTCGTCGGCTAAACGCCTCAAAAGAATAATTTTTACAATAGAGTGAGCGAAACAAAATAGAAAATCCACTCGTAGTCCGGGTTCCGTCTAGTTGTCACCATTGGGCTGGAAGCTTGGTAGATCCTCGGGAGCTGCTTCGAAATTTGGCCACACAAAACCAGCTGGATCAACCCCAGAAAGAGCAAGTGCCACAAGAGGCCACGAAATAAGAACAAAAGCCAGCAATTAGCACAATAAAATCTAATATTAAAACTAAAATTTACGAAAATATGTCAAGATGATATACGACGAGATAACCATGGAACTATTCCGATAGCCAGGTTACAAACCGTAAACCAAACAAGGACCGGGGTTGTAACCCTTCATCTGAACAGAACTTGGTTTTCCACCATTTATCGGCAAGATAATAATGTAAGAAATCAAGACAGGAAACAATCTTGTACTGGATCAAGAAAAGGCCAAACTGGTTATACCTCATTCAATCAATCATGACCAAGCAGATACTAAGGCTTAGTACTTTAACTAACTAGGGTTATCACAGGCCTAATTACTAGCAAGATGCAGTGAGATTGTTCCACAGCCACAAGCCCTGCAGACCATCCAGGTTACCCAGGTCGAAAGTTTGGGGTTGAATTCAGGTGGGTACATTGCCCAGAAGACAAATGTATCCTTAGGTGACTTAGAGGGTGCAACACGCGACGGTGTGCTGGAAATGTGCCCTACTCGACGGCAGGCTACAGATCCCAAGAGCGCCCAGGTAACGGGACTGCCTGTAGCTGTGTCATCTCTTCATGACTAATGTGTTATTCTAGTTATTAACCTTAGTCCATTTTAGTAGGTACTCCTGACCGTGGTACTCAGGAGTCCCCTCCTAGACATGATGCAAGATAGGACAAATGGATTTAACAAGCAAGCAAGAAAGAACTACCCACGGTGTCAAGGCAAGTCAAGTTAATTTAGCCGTCGCAACAGCATTAAGATAAATCATGCCAGGGTACTTGTCAGGAGTGCGCCACGACGGGCCACTATCATGTCAGGTTGGTCATGTTAGGAGTGCACCACTACGGGTCACTGTCGTGTTATGCTAGTTTTGGCTAACAAGGAGAAACCCCCTTTTGGAGCTTTTCATTGGAATTTCAACATATAGGTAAATTCCTATTCTCTCCACCAAATTTTGATTTCTTTGCATGGTTAGGAAGCCCTAGGTGTCCTCTCTCTATTGGTATAGGTTTTGCAAAGTTTTGTGTCCATTTCGTATCCGTATCGGACACGTATCCAATAGGAAACCTAGGTGTTTGTAGAAATACCACATAGGATTTAATTTTCAAATTTTTGAAATGTGATTGCTTAGATCTGTAGATCTTCATGTGTATATTAACTTTTGTGAAGGGTGTTTGGTGTTTCGTGTCGGTTTGTGTCGTATTTTTGTCCTTGGACAGCTGCACAAGCCACACACCTGTGTCCTGCCTATCGGGGGCTAGAACACGAGACACAGGACACGTCGAGACCTAAAATTTTGTGGGGAGCAAGGGGCAGTGACTGTCACCGTGCTTCCAAAATTTGGGAGCACCTCGTGGAGTGTGCGTGGCACAATCGCCCCCGTACTGGCCGTACTGGCCGCACGCACGTACTGTACACGCGTGAGATTGGTCACTGATATGTATGTTTTGATACGACACGGGGACACGTTGGCACGATTCAGGCTGGTTGACACGTACCTCTATCCCAGGCAAGTGTCTGGACATGAACACGTGCCGTGTCGTATCGTGTGTCACGTGTGGGATGTACATGCACGCACGTACGATGATTATTCGTGCACTGTCTCGTATCTGTGTACATGAGTAGATTGGACACGATTTGTGTCCAATTCCTGGACACGATGACACCCTCATACACCCTCACATGCTTGACATCAATTACCAACCCTTGGTTTGTCGTCTTGATGTGAATTTAAATTTGAAATTCCTATTGAACACTGTCATACACTGATACAGTCAGGAATTAGGTTTCCTGTTTTGTTTTAAATTGATTATTTACTATTTTTATTGATGATTCAATGAGTAAATTAGCCACCTACATGTTTGATGAATGTTATTCAAGTTCACTTTGATCATTGCTATGCACAGGGATCATGGGAATGGGTTTTGCACTTTGGATTGGGGGTTTAACTGCCAACAGTTTCAGAAACCTGAGAATGATTTCTCAGAACACACCCTACATCCTATTTTGTAATCTGAATTCTGATTTTAGGTTAATTTAGTGACCTAAGATTAGTTGTATATTGAACTGAAATAGGAATAGGAATAATACAGAAATCTGAGATCTAGTTGTAGTGTAACCTGAGTTCAATTCAATATATGTTAACTGTCAAATACACAAATATCTGAGAATTTAGGAATGTGAATGTTGAGTCACTGTAAATAGAAAACTGAGAATGGCATTGGTTTAAACTTGCATTGTAGGTTTTGGTTCCCTATGAACTTCTATGGGTTCATTTCAGTTTACCAAAACTGAAATTGAATTCCAGTTTTTCCACACAATCTACTTACCCTCTCACAAATCCTGAACACATTCTCATTTTCAGTTTTTCCCTCACACCACCCTATATTAACTCACATATGTCACAGTCCTATGAATCACATTGCCTCCACTGAATCACCCACACATCACTAAATTCCTAACTAATCCTCACACTCTCATGTCTAAACACACACACACACATAGAAATAGACAGCCACATATACCCATACAAACACATGTGATTCCTGTCACTCTTAACTCTACACACATTCACTCACACACTCTCATGTATGCCTATCACTCACACCCTCACATGTAAACACACCGTACTCTCATGTCACCATATCACATACACTCTATGTGTCACTTCACCCACACACACATGTTATTCCCTTAGCCATACACACACATTGCCTATATGTGTATACCCTTTCTACACATGTGATACATGTAGCTAGGGGTAATGAGGTTTCCAATGTAAAATGTACATTGCCATGATTTACATATTATGAATGTAGAGATATATATATAGATATATGTATGGGTGTTGGCCTTGTGAATGTGATATGCATTTTACTATGGATATACATATATATGTATATATAGAGCTATATATGATATATGGGCTATGGTTTGTACTAGCTCATGGCCGACTTGTGGTTGAAATTCTATATAGGTATAGGCTATATAGATAATGTGTACATAGGTATACGGCCTAGGGTATGGCTATTGCCTATGGGTTAGGGCCTATGGCCTATAACCTAGATGACATAGCCTAGGGTTGACCAACCTAGACTAGTTTGACCTAGCTTAACCTCGTTTGACCTAGTTTGACTAAATTAGACTAGAATTGAACTAGTTTGACTACTAGGGTTGACTAGAGTTGACCAAAGGTTGACTTTAGCCTAAATTGACCCCAAACTTCATGTAGATGCATTGTAGCAGTCTATTTCCTTATTTTTAGACTTGTTGTGACTTGTAATATTCTATAGGAGACAGACACCACTCCTCGGACAGTATATTCTCTTCAGATACTCAGGATATCAGGCGAGTACATTCTCTGACCGTTTCATACTTGTCTGGATTTACATTCTTGCTCTAGATTACTATACTTGATGCTGACACGATCATTATCACGGATTTGTACTATATCGATCTTCTTTTGAGATGTTATCTCCTTGTATTCACTAAATACATATTGTGCTGTGCGTTTCACTTACATATTGTATTTATTGAATACCCTTATCATTGTACACTCATTGTGCATATTGTACTCTCATTATCACATTGAGCCATTGTACAAGCCATTGTATAAGGTAACGTAACTGAATTGGATCCTTGTGTATTGATTGGGGAGGGAGAGTAGAAATGGTTATGTGATCAATCCTATTGTATAAGAAATTGTATATGTCCATTGTACTCCCATGTACAAAGGAGTCCTATTTTATTGTATAACCTAACCTGTTTACATAACCATATTGTGCTCTAAATCACATGTTGCTACAGTTCTTACTTATCATATATAGATATTTTCTATTATCAAATCTCTACTATTTTCATATACATTTTTCTTTCAGCGTTTCATGTACCTTACTCTATTGCATGCTTTATATTTCCTAACTTGATAGGAACTGTGTGAGATGTTTTGTGCTCGCTCCCGTCCTGACTGGACCTGTTGAAAATATTATAGAGGATGAGGATGAGGCCTGCATAGACACCTTCTATGGGACAGCTGTAGATGACTCGTGTGACCCAGATTTCTAGCCTGATCCACTAGCTTAGAGACTGAGGCTCCATAGTCTAGGTTTTACTATTTCTGTCTTCTGAGATCAGGATTGTATATATATACTCTTTTATATTCAGTATTAGACTTGTATTGAGCTGGATGTTCTATTTTGTATAGCAGTAGACACTTAGACTCTCTCTGATTGTATACTGTGGATCTTTTATTCCAGTATTTATCTATCTATCTTTTATCTTATCATTCTGCCTTAGATGTGATTGAGACTGTATATTGCTATGTCACCTCCATTCGGAGGGTATATACTGTACAGGTACCTTTATATTGTTAGATGATTGACCTAGGACGACGTTCTACCGCCGATACTGCGGCGTAGGCTAGGCATTATTACGTTCTCGTACCCTCACAGTGGGTGCGGGTCGTGACTGAAGAACAGATGGCAACTCTAGAGGGGGGTGAATAGAGTTATAGCAATAATAACCAATTAAAAATCAACTCTTTCACGATCTAAATATAATCAGAGTAAATACGAAAAATAAAGAATGAGCAAGAGAGCATACGCAAACACAGCCGATTTTAACCTGGTTTCCCTCGTGGAGGACTAGTCCAGGCCTGAGAACTCTAGCTCAGGATTAAATCCACTATTTGTGAAATAATAGTTACACCCCGTGCCTTTACTTCAGAAGAGCACGTCAATTTTTTACAATGGATCGCAGTAGCGATGCTTGGAATTTTCCAAGCGACTTCTTGAACTCTTGCACAAGACTCCTAGCTGAGAGATGCTGAGCACTCGAGACTTAGGAAACTTGTAGCTAGTAGATGAGAAGGGTATGGCTTATATTGAGCTTAAGAGAGAAGAGAAGAGAAGATTGGATGGTTTGAAATGAGAAAATTTTAGGCCTATTTATAGGTTTTTATCAGGCAGAATTCGGCCAGAATTCTGGTAGGAATTTCAAAAATTTGGCCGTTGGACAACTAGCAACCAGCCAACCCTAAAAATTAGGGTGCTGATTTTTAGGGGACAGAGTTCGGCCTGAACTCTGTGTGGAGGCCGAGTTCGGCCTGAACTCTGTCTCCAGAGCACAGAACTGGTCTAAGGGTGGAATGGGCTAAGTTTAGATGTGGAGCTTTATGGGCTTTGGCTAGGTTGTGGGTTGAGTCTCAAGAGCCCAGCATAACTCAGCTTACAAACATTCTAGACTCAATAAAATATAAAAGTACAGATGCAAAAACGACTGGTATTTGCACAACTGAGCTGTCGTCTGGCTGTCATCTGGCTGTCGTCAGAATAAAGTCGTCGTGTGTCTTATTGAATTATCACAAGTATTATTTAGTCAATGTTATCAAAATTTGGTTGACTGTGACTTTGTGTCAACAATCTCCCCCATATTGATAATTGACAAAATAATAGTTGTATATTCAATATCCATACCTGGACACATGTAACGACATAGCTCCCCCATAATAAGTGCCGAGCTTAAAAGTAGCTCCCCCGTAAATAATGCTGTTAATCTCTGTTGTCCTGTTAAAAATATTCTTTCCAAAAGCACATAATAAACCAAACAAACAGAATATACACATAACTCCCCCTTTTGGCATTTAGCAATATGAGATAAATAATAACAGGCAAAACACACGTAAAGGAAAAGAAACTGCATATAGAATAAGATAATGACCAAGAGTCATAGAAACTGATAATAGAACAATGTCTCAAAAGCATAGTGCATAATAAGTCTACTACAAAACTAAGTACATAAAAGTAACTAAAGCAGAAAGCAGAAAATATAATCTAAGATCTCCAGTAGCAGCCTCAAGCAGCAGTCCAAAAACCATCATCGAGTACGAGAGGGCCCGGCGTCGTCCGAAGGATCAGTAAAGGAGCGACGTGGGTCCACAAAAGTCGAATCCGGATCCATGTAGCGACGAACCCAAGGGTCATCAATACGAAAGCCCTCATGATCGGGATCTCGCTCCATAGGAATGGGCATGGAAGGATGACGAGACATGGAATACCGGATGTCATGCAGCGAGTTGCTGATAGCACTCATCTGTAATGTGGTCCGATAGTCCAGCTGAGTCCATCGATCGTCCTCCAAAGTGAAACGATCACGAAGCATGGCCTAAAGTGACTCAAGAGTGGCCGCAGGAGGAGGAGGATCCTGACCGAGAGAAGGGGCATCCGGCTCATCCTCAGAATGCTCAGACACGACCGGGGAGCCGACGGCCGCATGAAGCCTCCTTGCCTTGGAGAGAAAGGCAGGGGCAGGCAAGAATAAACACTCATCAAGCGGTACATGGAACGCACGAAAGATCATCGAAAGATATAAGGCATAAACCAAAGATCTTAGTTTCTTCCTACAGTTGATCATCCAATCCATCATTGTGCGTGGAAGGTTAAAGGGAACATGGAAGTGGAGATGGTACAAAGCTGATATCTCAAAATAAGTGACTTCATCAGTAGAACCCGCTTTGGGTAAAATAGTGTTGAAAATGATCCGATGAAGCTCATAGAAGTAAGGATTGAGGTACTTTGCCAAGAGCTTACGAGGACGTGTGTTAGGGCTACACAGGTCGTCCTTGAAGCTCTCTAGAGAAATCCCTTCGGGAAAGATAAAGGATCTAGCTTCAACAAGCTTCTCCCAAGAATTAGGCTCAATGAGGTCAAGATATTCAGCTAATTCAAAGTCATCAAATGAGATATCAATACCCGCAACACGTGAATAGATACGAGTATCATCATGAGTCAAATTGCAATAGAACATTTGTATGGCACTACGATAAATGATCGAATTAGAAGTAACGAGTTCATCAAGACAAAGGTCATTAAAGAGTGCATCATACTGTGAGAAAATTGTGAAGTTTATGGGGTGTCCCGCAAACACCGAACGTGTCCGAAAATCGCTAAACCATTCATTGGATGCGTCTAGTGATATAAAAATTCGGTCGTCGTAAGTGTTTGGATCACGTGGACATGAAGGATTGAACAACGGATGGGTTGGTTGTTCAATTGCCGGTACAACGGGTAGTACAATGGGTGGCTCAACGGGAGAAGGAGCATTCGACGAGGATGCACCCTCAGTCCGAAGTCTCTTCCCACGGTTAAGCAATCGTGGAGCCATAACACAATAGATAGATAATAAAGAAATTTGAGATATAGAAAAGAAAGGAGTTATACCTCAATACGTTGAAGGATTATGAAAGAGAATGGAAAACCAAGTCTTCTCCTTGAGTTTGGGGAAGAATGGAGCCCAATAGAGGAGAAACTAGGGTTAGGGTTTTGAGAATTTTGAGTAGGAGAAGTAGAAAAGGTGGTAAGAATGAAGAAGAGAGAAGAAAAACCGAAATAAAGAGGAGGGTTTCTCTTGGTCGGGTCAATTTTTGGCCATTGGATCAACAACAAGATCAACGGCTGAGCGTCGGCCCGATTCTGGAACAAGCAGACCGAATTCGGCCCGAACTCTGTTAGGGGCAGAGTTCGGCCCGAATTTCGGTTCCTGGGGACAGAACTGAAATCAGGCTGAGTTGAGTCAAAAATTTGTTAAGTGAAGATAGAAACCAATATACTACAAGAGTTTAAGAACAAAGAAGGATCCAATAAGTAAATAAATAAGTAGTGAGTTCAAAGTAGTAATATAAAGTTTGAAAATTCAGTAAATCAGCAAGTGATAAATAAAAATGAACCGTATAATAAACAAAGAATTATATCATAATTCAATATTTTGAAGCTGCCATGGGTTAGCTGCAGGGGCCGGATCCCAGCTAGCGGTAGTCCTGAGGACTAGTGCACCGTGTCGCTTAGGCTTTTACGCCTTGTTGTCAGAAGGACCCTTTCGGCTTGTACCCATAGCAAATTCATCATAAGAGAATCACAATATATTCGATATTTATGCAGGTTTATTTTTAATTTATAACAGCTTCATCTAAAATTCCAAGTTCACGACAAAGAAAATTGAAGCGCTCTTCGGATAATGGTTTGGTAAAGAAGTCTGCTAACTGTGATTAGTGTCAATAAATTCTAAGTTAATCGTGTTATTTTGCTGATGATCACGCAAAAAGTGGTGTCGTATCTCAATGTGCTTCGTGCGTGAGTGACAAATGGGGTTCTTAGTCAAGTTTATAGCAGTAGTGTTGTCACAAAAGATTGGAATATGCATGAAAGATAAATTATAGTCTTCAAGGGTTTGCTTCATCTATAGAATTTGTGCACAACAACGCCCAGCTGCTATGTATTCAGCTTCTGTTGTGGATAGTGCGACAGAATTCTACTTTTTGCTAAACCAAAAGACTAAAGCCTTTCCTAATAAATGACACGTGTCGCTCGTACTTTTACAGTCGACCTTGTATCCAGCGAAATCAGCATCAGAATAACCAATGAGGTCAAATGATGTTGACTTGGGATACCATAGGCCCACTGTAACCGTACCCTTAAGGTATCGAAAGATACGCTTAACCGCGGTCATGTGTGATTCCTTAGGATTAACTTGATATCTAGCACACAGGCAAATGCTAAACATTATATCAGGGCGACTAGCAGTAAGATAGAGTAAAATGCCTATCATACCTCGATACTTACGTTGATCTACGGGTTTGCCGCTATCATCTGGTTCAAGTTTGGTTGAAGTAGCCATAGGAGTGCTGATTGGTTTGACATTATCAAGGTCAAATTTTTTCAGCATGTCCTTTGTATACTTTGACTGACAGATGAAGGTTCCATTTAACATTTGTTTGACTTGCAGTCCAAGAAAGTAGTTGAGCTCCCCCATCATGCTCATCTCAAACTCGGTCTGCATACACTTGGCAAAATCTTGACAAAGGGTTTCATCAGTAGACCCAAAAATAATATCATCTACATATATTTATACTAAAAGAATAGTGTCTTTGAAAGATTTTATGAACGGTGTAGTGTCAATTTTCCCTTTTGAAAAACCTTTCTCAAACAAAAAGTTGCTTAGCCGTTCATACCAAGCTCTAGGGGCTTGTTTGAGGCCATATAGCGCTTTCTTTAGCTTGAACACGTGGTCGGAAAATTTGTAATTTTCAAAGCCAGGGGGTTGTTTTACATAAACTTCCTCCTTAATAAAACCATTCAAGAAAGCACTTTTAACATCCATTTGAAATAATTTGAAATTTTGAAAATTTGCAAATGCACAAAGCATCCGAATGGATTCTAATCTAGCAACAGGAGCATACGTCTCATCGTAGTCGATACCTTCCTCTTGGTTGTATCCTTGGGCTACTAGATGAGCTTTGTTGCGTGTGACTGAACCATCTTCATTCACTTTGTTTCTAAAGACCCATTTAGTAACAATAATCGAGTGATTAGCCGGTCTAGGAATAAGTTCCCATACTTGGCTCCCCTCGAATTGGTTGAGTTCCTCTTGCATAGCAGAGATCCAAAATTCATCATTAAAAGCTTCTAAAACGTTTTTAGGCTCAATTTATGAAATAAAGGCAGTGGTAGCAATAGAGTCTCTCAATGATGATCTAGTAGTTACTCCTCGTGAAACCTCACCGATTACCAAATTTTTTGGATGTGATGGCTTGAAAGAGAATTTCTTAGGCAAGCTTTCCAGAGAATTTGTTTCGGTTGTGGTGTTCATTGGAGTAGACGTTGATGGCTCAACATCATCATCAAGAGTAGTTGCTGCACTGTTATCTTCATCAAAAATCACATTGGTAGACTCTTCCATAATTAATGAGCGTTTGTTAAAAACTCTATATCCCTTACTCTTGGCAGCATAGCCAAGGAAAATACCATCGTCAGCTTTGGCATCAAATTTGCCTAAGTTGTCTTTGGTGTTAAGGATGAAACATCTACAGCCAAAAACTCTAAAGTAAGAAACATTTAGGGTTCTCCCGAACCAAAGCTCATAGGGTATTTTCTTCGTAATAGGACGAATAAGTACCCTATTTAAAATGTGGCATGCTGTACTGACAGCTTCAGCCCAAAAGTATTTCGAAAGTGAGAACTTGTTCAACATGACTCTAGCCATATCGCCAAGAGTCTATTCTTTCGCACCACAACACCATTTTGTTGGGGAGTTTTAGGACAAGAAAACTCATGATCAAAACCATTGGAATCATAAAACTTTTCAAAATCAGAATTTTCATATTCGCCTCCATGATCACTTCGGATTCGAGTAATCATGTAGCCTTTTTCGTTTTGAACTTTCTTGACAAAGATCTTTAAAACTGAAATAGCATCACTTTTATAAGTAAGAAAGAAAACCCAAAGTAAATCTTGAAAAGTCATCAACAATAACAAATGCATAGAGTTTTCCACCAAGACTGGCTACTCTACTAGGGCCAAATAAATCCATATGGAGTAGTTGCAAAGGTCTAGTGGTGCTTACAGAGTTTATGGAATGAAAAGATGACTTGGTTGCCTTATTCAACTCACATTCGGCACATACGGTGTCCTTTTTGAATGTGATGTCGGGCAATCCTCTAACTAGCTTCTTGGTCGATAGCCTGGATATAGTATCCATATTGGCATGACCAAGACGCTGGTGCCATAGTAGTCGTTCATCTTTATGAGCATATAGGCATCTACCTGCATTGTTAGTATCTATAGACAAATAGAAAATATAAATATTATCCTCTCTTACCCCTTCAAAAGCAATGTCTCCTGTTGACCTATCATAAATAAGGTATTTATTTTGTCCAAAGTTAATGTCATAACCATGGTCAGCAAGATGACTGATGCTGAGCAAGTTATACTTTAACTCAGTCACCAGGCAGACATCCTTTATTACGGGAGAGGGAGGATGACCAATAATACCATTACCTATAATATAACCTTTTAGATTATTACCGAAGGATACATATCCTTCTCTCTTCATCGATAGTGATGCAAAAAGGTGCGTCTCCCGTCATATGTCGCGAGCATCCACTATCGAGAATCTACTTACTCTTAGTTAAGGAGGAAAGGTCCACCTACATCAAGAGTAGATGTGACCTTTGGTACCCAAGTTCTTGAGGGTCCTGAAGAGTTAATTTTTGGAAACCATGCACATATCTTTTTATCTACTAATCTCCTAATTCTACATTGTGGTAAAATGTGTCCATGTAAACCACAATAAGTACATGTAGCATTCCTATTTATATTTGGAGCATGCTGATGATGTCTATAAGCAGAAAAATGAGGAGAAGTGTGATGATATGTAGATTCAGCATGGTGATGATGACTATGTGGAGTAGCATGGTGATATTTTTGATATGGCATGGCATGATGATGTTGTCTATATGGCATGGCATGATGAGATTGTCTATATGGCATGGCATGATGAGATTGTCTATATGTGGAGTGATATTGATTGTATCTTTGTGCAACATGGTGATGACTGTATCTATGTGTGGCATGATGTTTATGTGACATATGATGATTTGTATGTGGTTTGTGTCTTTTGTGAAAGTGTGTACATGTAAGCATAATTGTGAGCAGCATGAGGATGACGTGGTTGACTAGTATGAGTTGTGTCATGCTTTGTGTGTGTCACATGAGATTGGGTTTGAGGTTGAGCAACCTGTTTTCCTAATTTAGTCTCTAGTTTCTTAGAGACAGCTTGCAATTCAGTAATCTTAGCATTTAAACCATACATCTTAGTAATAGTAATCTTGTGTCTGCTCTTTTCTTCTGCAAGCTCCGTATTTAGTGTTGTGATTTTTTGTGTTGTTGCTCAATACGTGCTTCGGCATCATGTAAGCTTATTTTAAGCTTAGATACCTCATCAGTGACATCCGTGGGTGTAGTGTCTCTAATATTATCAAGTAATAGATAAAGTATTTATATTTCAACTTCATGACTTTTGATTTTGTCCTTGGCTTGTTTGTATTTACCAATAACCTTTTTATGGTCACTAAGTAAATCGGTGAAAGCATCGCCAAGTTCATCAAAAGTGAAGTCGTCAAGAGTTTCGTTTGATACCTTGTCGGACGTCGCCATTAGGCACACATTAGCCTTATCTTGAGGAGAGTTCTTTTCTTCCTCGGAGTCACTAGCTTCGCTTTCATGCCAAATGCTTGTGTTGGCATATTTCTTTGAGGAGGTCTTCTTGTGTGGCTTCTCATAGCGGTTGCTCTTCTTTAAGAATGGACAGTCTTTTCGGACATGTCCCGTCTTCTTGCAACCGTAGCAAGTAGGCTCTTCTTCTTCATCTTCTTGTGGTTCCTTCTTTCTTCGGTTGAAGCGAAGGAATTTCTTGAAGTTGTGAACCATGAGGGCTTGATCATCGTCTTCTGAGTTGTCGTCATCCGTCTCTTCGGGTTCAGCCCACCGTCGATGAGCTTTAAGTGCGATCTCCTTAGCCTTAGGAGCAGGCTCTTCGAAGTCCTTGAGGTCAAGCTCATGAGTCATTAGCTTTCCCATCAAGGTCTCCATAGACATGGTTGTGAGATCGTTTCCTTCTATGATGGCTGTCACCTTAGGGTTCCAAATTTTTGGTAGCCCCCTAAGTAGCTTGCGAATCTTCTCGTGATTTGAATATTGCTTCCCAAGCGAAGACAGGGGGTTGATGATGTCGAAGAATCTTGTGAACATTTGCGTGATCGTCTCGTTTGGCTTCATCTTAAAAGCCTCGTATTCTTGAGTGAGACGGCTTATCTTTGATTCCTTGACTTGGGTGGTTCCTTCATGCGTCACTTCTAGAAGCTTCCATACTTCGTAGGATGTGGTGCATGTGGATACCTTGTTGAACTCATTCCTGTCTATAGCACAGAATAAAGTATTAATATCTCTCGCGTCTAGACTTGCCTGTTTCTTCTCCTCGTCAGAATATTTATCATGTGATTTCTCAACGAGATCGCCATTGACAACTATTCTGGCGGGCTTTTTGTAATCGTCAGTGACGATAGTCCACAGGTCAAAGTCTAGCGACTTGAGATAAAACCTCATCCTTGTTTTCCAATACGTGTAGTTGGTTCCATCAAATAGGGGAGGCCTATAAGTAGACTGTCCTTCACCGTGATTGGAAATCAAGGATTGTGTGGTTGCCATGGATCAGCTCTAGGATGTAAATCCTTGTAAAGAGAACAGAGCTTTGATACCAATTGAAGAACAGATGGCAACTCTAGAGAGGGGTGAATAGAGTTATAGCAATAATAACCAATTAAAATCAACTCTTTCACGATCTAAATATAATCAGAGTAAATGCGGAAAATAAAGAATGAACAGAGAGCATACGCAAACACAGCCGATTTTAACCTGGTTTCCCTTGTGGAGGACTAGTCCAGGCCTGAGAACTCTAGCTCAGGATTAAATCCACTATTTGTGAAATAGTAGTTACACCCTGTGCCTTTACTTCAGAAGAGCACGTCAACTTCTTTACAATGGATCGCAGTGGCGATGCTTGGAATTTTTCAAGCGACTTCTTGAACTCTTGCACAAGACTCCTAGCTGAGAGATGCTGAGCACTCGAGACTTAGAAAACTTGTGGCTAGTAGATGAGAAGGATATGGCTTATATTGAGCTTAAGAGAGAAGATAAGAGAAGATTGGATGGTTTGAAATGAGAGAATTCTAGGCCTATTTATAGGTTTTTATCAGGCAGAATTCGGCCAGAATTCTGGTAGGAATTTCAAAAATTTGGCCCTTGGACAACTAGCGACCAGCCAACCCTAAAAATTAGGGTGCTAATTTTTAGGGGACAAAGTTCAGCCCGAACTCTGTGTGGAGGCAGAGTTCGGCCCGAACACTGTCTCCAGAGCACAGAACTGGTCCAAGGGTGGAATGGGCTAAGTTTGGATGTGGAGTTTTATGGGCTTTGGCTGTGGGTTGAGTCTCAAGAGCCCAGCATAACTCAGCTTACAAACATTTTAGACTCAATAAAATATAAAAGTACAGATGCGAAAACGACTGGTATTTGCACAACTAAGCTGTCATCTGGCTGTCGTCAGAATAAAGTCGTCGTGTGTCTTATTGAATTATCACAAGTATTATTTAGTCATATTATCAATATTGGTTGACTGTGACTTTGTGTCAACAGTGAAAGTTATGGAACCCGCCTTGCACGAGCATAATCTAGGCTCGTGCGGCATCACGCTTAGCGAGGACGATCGCTCCTACGGAAGCGGGGCATGACAGAAATACCTTTTCTAACTTGCACAATGTCAATATTCTTCTCAAGTTCAAACATATGTTGTACCGTCAACTTGCTTGAACACAAATCTCTAAAGAATATAGATAACTCGACCAGCGGACCCATACTTGAGAAGACAGCATCTCTCTCAGAACGATGGAAAGTAAACGCTCCATGAACATGTCGCAATCATGACTCTTCATCCCTATCAACTTTGTTGTGAGATCGACACATCTTGCCAGATTCGACACGTAACCGTCAGAAAATCTCAACTTTGTAATCTATTTGCATATTATCAATTTATTATCCCTACTCAATGTAAATGGTGCTGAGGGCTTGACCTAGTGACCATTCGATCTTCGTGTTTGATGCAACTCCGGATGCCTACAAATAATTTCCAAGTCCTTTCTTGCTTTGGGATTGTCTTTTATTTTTCCCTTGATACCCACCACCATATTGAAGATGTTGTCGAATACATTTTTTTCAATATGTATGACATTAAGATTGTGTCTTATGAGATTGTCCTTCCAATAAGTAAGTCCCAAAAGATACTCCGCTTTATCCAATTATGGCCATGTTGGAATCCTTGTAAGTGATGGCCCTATCTCGAATCTTCGATTACAGTCGACAAATCCTCTGCCTCTGCCCAACCGACATCTCTTGGCAATCACAATGGGGGGAATAGTTCCTGTTTACCAGCTCTAAACACATCTTTGTTCCTTCTCCATGGATGCGACATAGGAAGGAACTGACGGTGATAGTAAAAAATAAGATTTTTCTCCATTCTGCATGCAGGCGGAATGCCTTACAATTTTCCACACATATCGGATAGACATAATACCATGAGTACTCTACCCCGACAAAATTCTATGCTAGAAAATCATTGATGGTCCACATCAGCATCGCTCTTATCTGAAAGTTCTGCTCCATCGATATATCATATGTCTGAACCCAGAACTGCCATAATTGTTTCAACTTGTCCACCAATGGCTGTAAGTAGATATCGATGTCCTTCTTTGGATTTTTTAGACCGGTATGATAAGTGTCAAGAACATGTAAGGAGTCTTCATGCACATCTATGGTGATAGATTGTAAGGGATCAAAATCATCGACCAACAAGAGTACTAAGACCCCGACTGTCCAAAAAGAGTGAATCCATCAGAACATAAAGCCAACCGAATATTCCTTTGCTTTGCAACATATCTAGGATGACATCGATCAAAATGCTTCCATGCCTCTCCATCGGATGGATGAGATAATTCTCCTTCATCCATATTTCATTCTTTCCTATACCATGCCATGTGTTCTGTAGTATTCGAGGACATATGCATCCTTTGTAGCCTCTTTGTGATCGATAAGAACTGCATGTATTTGTAGGGGCGCAAACATTGCTCGTGCAGTTGATTTTCCTTTGCCACAAATAGGCTTGTACTAGTCCTCGTGGCAGAAAATCTTTATGTCTTTATCACTGTTCTTCTTGTAGTACAACATGCAACAATTTCGACATCAATTTATCTTTTCATAGCCTAATCCGAGTTTTCGTATCATCATCTTCGAGTTGTAAAAGTTTTCTACCAAGTTCTTCGCTCCTTTTGGCAACAACTCTCTAACAAACTGAATTATCCGGTCATAGCATTCCTGTGGTAAGTTAAAATCAGACTTGATATTCAACAGTCGCATCACCACTGAAAAGACAGAATAAGAATTACATCCCGGATATATCATAGTATCGACAAGCTTGAACATGTCATAGACTCTTTTGCAGCAGGATTCGAATCCTTCGGATCAAAACTTGGACCGGCCGCATCAAATACCAACTCACGTGCCAAGCTCGAAGTGATCTCCAAGAGTGGACTCTCCCACTTCCGTATTGAATGAGGACTGATATTACGGAACAAGGTTTTTCTTGAGTCGACCACTCATTGTAGTTCGGTACGAAACCCTTCTTGCAGACGTGTTCTCTCACGAGATCTACCTCATTGAAGGTTATATTATGACATTTAACACAAGGGCACTTTATGAGCCTCCCGTCCATGAAATAATGTTGGCTATTGGCTTATCTCAAAAATTTCTCGACACCCGTCTTGAAATCATATGTTAAACCAATCTTTCTCTTATGTCACGATTGTATATCCACGAACAGTCAACTAAGTATCGACTCATTGCTTTCTACAAAAAGGCATCAAATATGAAGTATTGAGTTAGAAGATGAAGTATCAAAAATAAAGTATCGAGTTCACACTACTAACAAAAGCAATGCCATGTCTAAACCTCG
>JANAVB010016712.1:0-13391 GCA_029216955.1 Iris pallida | reverse complement strand
TTAAAAAAACTTATTTTTATTATTTTTAATGTAGACAAAATTATTTCTAGCTATTATTTTCAAGTTTATGACTTTTATGAAAGCCTTCATTTATATAGTTTATAATAATAATAATTTTTCCTATAGAAAATGGTTAATTAGAAAAGTATATCTATGTAAATATCATTGTACAAACATATATATTTGTAATTATTTATTGGTTTATTTTAAATTTATGTAATTTTTGAAATTATTATTATTAATATTTTTGGAAAATATATTTTCAAATTATTGTGAGATTTAAATTTGATTTGAAATGTTGGATTTATTTAAATAGTAAGTATTTGAATTTGATTTATCCTATTCGATTTTTAAACTAAAAATTAATTGTCACCGCAACTCCCAGACCATCTACAACCAGCAACCGCAACTCCGCCACTCCCAGACCATCTACAACCAGCAACCGCCACCCAACCGGCCACCCCCGCCATGGCCATGGCCGACAAACCCCCAGAACTCCCACCACGATTTCACCCCATCACCACCGTCGACGCCCGTCCGACCACCACCGCCACCTATACCCAGTCCCGGTTGACCTAACCGCCGGGCCACCGAACGCCGCCAACCCAGCCACCCCAACCCCGGCCAACCGATCGCCCCAAAAGAAGCCAAAACCCAAAAATCGAAAACCTTACCTCACCGGAGCTGCGTCGTCGCGTCTAAACCTGATCGCCGCCTCCGCCCCGTGCTGAGCTCTCGTACAGCGTCACCGGACTAAGACCCTCCCGCAGCTCCTGCGTCTGCGCAAGAGGTAGCGCCTCCTCCTGGAGCACTGCGACCACTGTCCGTCGTCGCCCGTTCTCGCCAGCCCGGCCGCCTCTCCGAGCGTCGCCTCGTGTACCAGCGAGAACCCCACTCCGAAACCCCGCTCTCCCGTTACACCGTCGCAAACCCCTGTAACCACGCCCCGCCGCGGATCCCGACTCCGGCGCCGCACGGCCTGGAGGAGAGCACTCCGACCCCCTCCTCGATCCATCTTGCCGCCGGCCGTCCCCTCCCTCTCCGAGCAACCGTCGCCGCTCCGACTGTCTCCTCCGCCCTTTACTCCGCCGCCGGGACCCGTCACCATCCGCCCGCGGCGGAACCCTCTCTGACAAACCCCTCCCTCCTCTCGCTCTCCGTCCCATCTTCCTCTCTCTTCCCTTCTTCTCAGTCTCTCTCTCTGCATCCTCTCTCTCTCTCCTCTCCTCTCTCTCTCTCTCTCTCTCTCTCTTGCCCGCTTCTTCTTCCCCCCTTTTCATTTTTTTTCTTTCTTTCTTTGCTCTCTGAAGAGAGCAAAGCCACCATTGTTTTTTATTTTTTTTTTTTTTTTTGTTTCATTGTGATTGTTTTTGTTTTGTTTATTTATTATTATTTTCTCTTTTCTTTGTATAACTATTATTCCCATCCTTACTATATTATTATTATTATTATTTATTATTATTATGTTTAATTGTTCTGTGTTAAGTTTTAATAGTACAACATTAGTAGTTAATATTACAATATTCTTACGACGGTATACATATCTAATTTTGTTGCTTTCTATTTTTTTATATTTTTATGATTATTAAAGTAGTAGAAAATTCATGGATTCTATTATTAATATTTAATGATATTATATTATTATTATTTTTAAAATTGGTATATTCGAATATTATATTGGGCTTGGCCCTAAAAATTCGAAAATCTAGTTTTAAATAGATTTCTAAGTTTCCGTTAACTCTCTAAATATGTTTTTACTAATACACATAGTTCTATTTGGATAACTTAAGAGTATTTTTAGCCCAAAGGTGATTTTCAAATTTTCTACTATTTATCTAAATATAAATTTTGAGTATTAAAATGTTTCCAAATTATCATAAATTTTCTAGTATAAATAAGATATTCTACTAAGTAAATTCTAGTTTTCAACCTAAAACGATTTTACTACCTATAAATATTTGAGATAATAAAATTCGGTTTTCAAGGTTATAAATAATTTTCTAAATTCATATTATTCGATCAAATTCTTTCGATTATCGTCCAGACCATGACCAACCCTATTAGTCTGTTTCCTCACCAATTTCGTACTACCATATGTCCATCCTAACTAACTTGACCCTTCTGGACCCAATGGAACTGTCCGTGCCACCATCCGAGGTCACCATGTGTAGTTGTTGCACCGAAGTTACAGATCGTGCCACCTTGATCATCGCAGCACACTAGGCGTCCTACCAGGCAAGACACCTTGCCATTTGTTGTTTATTTATTTAGCTCATATTTCATGCATTATTTATTTTCTTTATGCAAAATAAACTGTGATACATGACATAACCTATTAGAACTTATTGTTCATTTATTGTTCCTGCTATGTATTATTTTCTTACACATTAAACCTAGATTTAAGGGACCACCTTGTGTGTTGCATTCATGGCCTTGACACGTGGTATCACGAAGTTGTGTTCGCATGTAGAACGGATATGCGTGACTGGCTGGCCACCGGTGCGTATACGCCGTACGATAGGAATAACCGCTAATAGAGGTTGCATGCTAGTTTGACTTAGCGGTTATAGAGGTTACTGTTGTGGATACAACATGATAGGCATTGGGTGGGAAGAACAGCTCCTTAATATATGGGTCATATATGCACTGCCCTGATTGCCGGTTATCTCCAATGGAAGGTACGGTCCTGCTAGCCGGTTATCTCCAGTGGAGGTACGGTCCTGATTGCCGGTTATCTCCAGTGGGAGGTACGGTCCTGATTCCTAATTTTCCTGATCCGGCCCATGCGTCAAGGGTTTGTTCTTTATTGGATATTCACTATAGTACGGTTAGGTACCCTATTACATATTTATTTGAGCAATATTTATTCAGTTTATATGGCATGATATTATGTGTCTTGTTACGTCCCTCTGAGGACCTGGTTGTCTTGCCAGGTGTGTGCTATTGTCTTTCGCAGGTGCTTTAGCTTTAGCCGTGACCATCTCCATTTCTTCGAGGATGATTGTGCTTGGATCGTCTTCGCTTCGCTCGCCAAATTTATTTCTTTACGCATGTACTTTTCCTTTACTTGTTGGTAGTGGATTTGTCTCTGCCCAACATATTGTATCAAGACAGTTCATTGTCATTTTATGATATCTTTATTCCTTTATTTTGTGTGGATGAGATTAGTTATGGTTCTACTGCATATTACAGCTTATGTATTCATACGAGGTTTCCATATATTGGAGTGTACTTCGTATGAATACAGCTGGCATGTCTACGTTCCTAGTCCTACGTATTTTGGGACTGGGCGTTACATGTTTTTGTGGTGGCCCATGCAGGTCAAGATAAATTGTTTGGTTACCTTACCGTACCAAACAAGCCTGCGAATAGGATTAGAAGTCTAGGATCTCATCCACATACTTGACCTTTTTTCTCGATTCTATATTCGACCGACTCATCGATTGCATCTTGCTTAATTCCTTCTACCATTATTCTTATCTTCCCTTCGTGCTTGCTAGAGATCGACCTACTAGTTAGATGTCCCAAACACCCTTAGCTTAATTCTTTTAAGTTGGGTAGAACACCCCACGACCCGACACGCCCTTGACTATTAAGACCATAGAGACTAGAGAATCTAACCCACTTGGTCAACCAAGCCTTGTCATAAACCATAGAATGATTGTATAGGAATAAAAGACTTAGATCCTTAGACTCTTAGACTATTCATAATTGATTTTATTCATCTACCATCGTGTCTATATTTGTACTATCTAAACTAATGATGCTAATATAGCCTAGTTTTTGCAAGCTTATCTTTTTATCGAGCTTGTTCAAGACATATGTTATTAGAAGAGCCCCCCTAACATGTTGTCTATCAGAACCGGTGCATAATGGTCTGATCAACCAAGTGCACTTTGGTTCGCTTTTGTCGATTATTCTACGTGGATGAGGATATAGTAAAACTTGTCCTCTAGAGTCCCATCCGCGACTGCCTTGGCAACTCCTTTAAAATTTTCGATCGTCTTTAAATCACGTATTCGTATTCGATAACACCTCCTTCGAACTCTATATTGCTTCCGCCTTCACCTATTTTAGGAGGGCGAAGACGTTATACTAGGACTTCTCTAGCCTTCCTATCGGCTATGACCATTCTTACTCGAAGTTTCTATATCTTCATCCTAAACTACTCGACCCTATCAAGACCCTCTAATCGCTTAGTTAAAGCGAATCTATTTGTTCTCTTAATCGTGACCCTCATTCATTACCCATGACCATACCGCATAATTTTTTTTATAATCTATATCGCGATTCTTACGGCATGATTTTGTTATCGATTGTTCCCCATCGATACCCCCTTGTGTCCTCTCACCCCCTACTAATTCTTAATTTCGAGGACGAAATTTTTTAAGTTGGGTAGGATGTAAAACCCCTAAATTTCTATTATTTTTTTATTATTTAAATTTGGTACCGATTTAAAATTTTGTATTGTACGTCACGTAGTCATATTATACGTCACGTAGTCATATTGTACGTCGCGCACGAAATTATTTTTCTTGCTCATCGAGTGCGAATATGTGCGAGCGTACATATTTTTGAAAAAAACATTATTTTTATTATTTTTAATGTAGACAAAAATTATTTCTAGCTATTATTTTCAAGTTTATGATTTTTGAAAAGCCTTTCATTTATATAGTTATAATAATAAATAAATTTATCCTATAAAATGGCAAATTAGAAAAGTATATCTTGTATCAATTGTACAAACATATATTTTGTAATTATTTATTGGTTTATTTTAAATTTATATAATTTTCGAAATATTATATTAATATTTTTGGAAAATATATTTCAAATTATTGTGGAGATTTAAATCTTGATTTGAAATGTTGGATTTATTTAAATAGTTAAGTATTTGAATTTGATTTATCCTATTCAATTTTTAAACTAAAAATTAATTGGATTTAAATTGGATTTGTATTTGAATTTAGATTTGATTTTATTGAATTAATTTAATAATTATCTATTGGGTTTTAAATATTCTTAGTCTCTATCCAATTGGGAATTCCCACATCCTATAGGCAGGTACTCATCCAAGTCATTATTCATCCAATAAATTTTTCCACCAATATACGTGCATCGTGTCTGTGTTACCCTCAGCCATATCTTGTTCCAATTTACAATTACAATTATTATTTCGTGTCGACAACCCCGACACATATCAATCTCTAATCCTAGCCAAGCCCAGCCATCCCCAGCCGTCCACCATGTCCCCGACACCTACACACCTCCTCGGCCTCGGCCCAGCCCCTGGCCGCAACAACGCTTCTCTCCGATTTTGCCTCAACGCCCTCGTCTTCTCCGATCACTGGCACCCGGACCCTTCACCCCCACCATCACTGTCATCACCACCGAAGACCTCGCCAAACCCTAGCCGACCGGCCGGAACCATGTTCTCCGCCACTCCCAGACCATCTACAAGCAGCAACCGCCACCGCAACCGGCCACTCCCGCCATGGCCATAGCCGGCAAACCCCCAGAACTCCCACCACGATTGTCACCCACCATCACCACCGTCGGCATCCCGCCGACCAAACCACCGCCACCTATACCCAGTCCCGGTGACCTAGCCGCCGGGGCCACACCGAGACGCCGCCAACCCAGCACACCCCAACCCCGACCCCCGGTCTCGCCCAAAAAGAAGCCAAAAACCTAAAAATCGAAAACCTTACCTCGCGGAGCTGCGCCGCCTCCGCCCCGTGCTGAGCTCTCGCATAGCGTCACCGGACTAAGACCCTTCGTGCAGGCGCCTGCGTGGCCGCGCAAGAGGTAGCGCCTCCTCCTGGAGCGCTGCGACCACTGTCCGTCGTCGTCCGTTCCGCCGTGGCCGCCTCTCCGAGCGTTGCCTCGTGTAGCCAGCGAGAACCCCACTCCGAAACCCTGCTCTCCCCTCACCGTCGTAAACCCCTGGTAACCAGCGCCCCACCGCGGATCCCTCGACTCCGGCGCTGCACGGCCTGGAGGAGAGCACTCTGACCCCCTCCTCGATCCATCTCGCCGCCAGTCGTCCTCTCCCTCTCCGAGCAACCGTGTCGCCGCTCCGACTGATCTCCTCCGCCCTTTACTCCGCCGCCGGGTCGCCGTCACCTCCGCCGCGGCGGAACCCTCTCTGACAAACCCGCTCCCTCTCGCTCTCCGTCCCCATCTTCCTCTCTCTTCCCTTCTTCTCAGCTCTCTCTCTCTGCATTCCTCTCTCTCTCTCTCTCCTCTCTCTCTCTCTCTCTTGCCCGCTTCTTCTTTCCCCCTTTTCATTTTTTTTTCTTCTTTCTTTGCTCTCTCTGAAGAGAGCAGAGCCACCATTGTTTATTTATTTTTTATTTTTTTGTTTTTGTTTCATTGTGATTGTTTTTGTTTTGTTTATTTATTATTTATTTTCTTTTTCTTTTGTATAACTATTATTCCATCCTTACTATTATTATTATTATATTATTATTATTATTATTATTATATTATTATTATTATTATTATTATTATGTTTAATTGTTCTGTGTTAAGTTTTAATAGTACAACATTAGTAGTTAATATTACAATATTCTTACGACGGTATACATATCTAATTTTGTTGCTTTCTATTTTTTTTATTTTTATGATTATTAAAGTAGTAGAAATTCATGGATTCTATTATTAATATTTAATAATTTATATTATTATTTTTTTAAAATTGGTATATTCGAATATTATATTGGGCTTGGCCCTAAAAATTCGAAAATCTAGTTTTAAATAGATTTTCTAGGTTTTCCGTTAACTCTCTAAATCTGTTTTTACTAATACACATAGTTCTATTTGGATAACTTAAGAGTATTTTTAGCCCAAAGGCGATTTTCAAATTTTCTACTATTTATCTAAATATAAATTTTGAGTATTAAAATGTAGTTCCAAATTATCGTATAAATTTTCTAGTATAAAATAAGATATTCTACTAAGTAAATTCTAGTTTTCAACCTAAAACGATTTTACTACCTATAAATATTTTGAGATAATAAAATTCGATTTTCAAGTTTATAAATAATTTTCTAAATTCATATTATTCGATCAAATTCTTTCGATTATCGTCCAGACCATGACCAACCCTATTAGTCCGTTTCCTCACCAATTTCGTACTACCATATGTCCATCCTAACTAACTCGACCCTTCTGGACCCAATGGAACTGTCCGTACCACCATCCGAGGTCACCATGTGTAGTTGTTGCACCGAAGTTACAGATCGTGCCACCTTGATCATCGCAGCACACCAGGCGTCCTACAGGCAAGACACCTTGCCATTTGCTGTTTATTTATTTAGCTCATATTTCATGCATTATTTATTTTCTTTATGCAAAATAAACTGTGATACATGGCATAACCTATTAGAACTTACTGTTCATTTATTGTTCCTGCTATGTATTATTTTTCTTACACATTAAACCTAGATTTAAGGGACCACCTTGTGTTTGCATTCATTGCCTTGACACGTGGCATCACGAAGTTGTGTGTCGCATGTAGAACACGGATATGCGTGACTGGCTGGCCACCGGTGCGTATAAGCCGTGCGATAGGAATAACCGCTAATAGAGGTTGCATGCTAGTTTGACTTAGCGGTTATAGAGGTTTACTGTTGTGGATACAACATGATAGGCATTGGGTGGGAAGAACAGCTCCTTAATGTATGGGTCATATATGCACTGCCCTGATTGCCGGTTATCTCTAATGGGAGGTATGGTCCTGCTAGCCGGTTATCTCCAGTGGGAGGTACGGTCCTGATTGCCGGTTATCTCCAGTAGGAGGTACGGTCCTGATTCCTGATTTTCCTGATCCGGCCTATGCGTCAAGGGTTTGTTCTTTATTGCATATTCACTATAGTACGGTTACGTACCCTATTACATATTTATTTGAACAATATTTATTTTTATATGGCATGATATTATGTGTCTTGTTACGTCCCTCTGAGGACCTGGTTGTCTTGCCAGGTGTGTGCTATTGTCTTTCGTAGGTGCTTTAGCTTTAGCCGTGACCATCTTTATTTCTTCGAGGATGATTGCGCTTGGATCGTCTTCGCTTCGCTCGCCAAATTCATTTCTTTACGCATGTACTTTTCCTTTACTTGTTGGTAGTGGATTTATCCGCCCAACATATTGTATCAAGACAGTTCATTGTCATTTTATGATATCTTTATTCCTTTATTTTGTGTGGATGAGATTAGTTATGGTTCTACTGCATTTTACAGCTTATGTATTCATACGAGGTTTTCATATATTGGAGTGTACTTCGTATGAATACAGCTGGCATGTCTACGTTCCTAGTTCTACGTATTTTGGGACTGGGGCGTTACAGCTCCTTTAGTCGCGATTTTGATTGCGATCTTCCTTGGTCTTTGGAGGCTCTTTCGAAGCCTCCCCTGGCCGCAGGTTGATTTGCGGTGCTCTTCCCTTCCTCGGTTTGGGGAGCTTTTCCTCCAGCTAGAAGGTTGATTGGCACCGTCGTTCTACTCAATAAATGCTTCATTAGTCGAAGCATTAGATGGCGGTGAGCCTGGCTGGAAGGGTGGCACATAAATGAGCTGCTGAAGGGATACACATAACTGAGCTGCTGAAAGGATGCACATTACTGAGGATGTACATAACTGAGCTGCTGAAAGGATGCGCCCGGCTGGGAGCGCATGGTGGGATGCCCTGACTGAGAGTGCATGGTGAGATACGCCATTTCAAGAGCGCATGATGACTGATGCCCTGGCTGTAGACTTAGGGTCTTTTCTTTTTGTAGAAGTTCTTCTTTGTACAGCCCTTTTTAAGACATGTAATAGACTTTTATATGAAATAAAAATCTTCTTTTAATATCTATATTCTTGTTTTACTTTGTCAAGTACTTTGTCTGAACTCCCTGGCGTATGTAGTGTTTGGCGCATAGGATTTCTGATCGTGAAATTCCATGCTTCTACAAGACCCCCTTCAAAGTTTTCAAAACTTTTTTGTCAAGTTTTGGAATACTTTGAATAAGAAGCATGGTGGTTGGGGCGCATGACTGTTCGGGCGCATGGATACTCCGCGCATCAGTGATGGGGCGCATGCTCCTCTCAGTTAATGCAAATGATAACGCCTCGATAACCAAGAAGATTAATAATGATCTTTTTGGATTTATTTGCAGTTATCTCCTCGCAGAACCCGAGGTGGCGGCTGAGGTCACACCTCATCGGTTCACGCGTGTGACTGAGCCTATAAATAGGCGTGAGATGAGAGAGAGATAGTTCTTTCTCTCTTTGCTTTTGTCCTTTAGTGTTCTTCTTCAAAAAACCCTAACTCTCTCCCTTCAAGGAATGGCCCCCAAAACCCCTCGCGACGATGCTGGCAAGGGACGGTACAAAGGGAAAGAGCCTGTAGAGGCTATCGCGGCTGATGTTCCCAACCGCCTGTCGACGTTCGGCCATCGGTAGTTGGTGAGTTTTATCATCCTGTTCCTGTAACATACATACGTCGACGCGCATAGACCTTGAGTCCTGATGATGCCCGAAGCTCCACTGCTGACGTACATGGGTTTAAGCCCCGAAGATGCGCCGAAGCTCCACCGCTGACGCGCATGGTTAAGCCCTGAAGATGCGTCGAAGCTCCACGCTGACGCATGGGTTTAAGCCCTGAAGATGCGCCGAAGCTCCACTGCTGACGCGGATGGGTTTAAGCCCTGAAGATGTGCCGAAGCTCCACCGCTGATGCATGGATTTAAGCCCTGAAGATGCACCGAAGCTCCTTTTTAGATGCATCTGAGCATGATGTGCTTTTGATAAAATTAGGCTCAATTCTTTTGTTATTTCTAACATCCCTGAATCTTTGCCTTCTTTGTTGAATCATCAGTGTCGATGACTGTTCCACTCTTGAATGAAGTGCTTATGGATGCTACCCTCTGCCAGATGGGAGTAGATTACGATGAGGAGGTGATAAATCCTGCTCAAGCTGCTATTATGCTGGATCAGCCTCCCGAAAGAATGACTCAAATCCGGGAACAACCGCATGGGTTCCTCAAACGGATGATGGAGCATGGCATTTTAAAATCTGCCACTTCTAATAAATGACTTTCCTAAAGCCCGAGTTCCTGTTTGGAGACCGCCTTACTTCTATTAAAGCAAAGGTGTTGAAGGTCAAGGAAGATTGGTTCTTTACGGCAAGAGGAGTGCATATGACTGTTAAGTAACTTGAACGTCAATGGCCTTTGACGGCTTTCTGTCTGCTACCAAGAGGAGGATGTCTTAGGAGTTAACCCCATCCCAGGGGGAGCGGTGACAGGTATCATCAAGATCGACTCTACCTCCGATCAAAGGGATACTTTAGCCGTCGTGCGGTCTGGACCATCTTTCACCTGGCAGACTCTACGTCCTGGGAGCATTTACAGCGATGTTCCCATCAATAATTTGCCTTTGGCGTCTCGACTCTTGCAAGTCGCATGCTATTGATGGAGCGATCATACCCGAAAGATGAATTTCGGGTAGAGGGTTGGTGTCATTATGTTTCCAAATGGGACAAACTGACACTCTGGCATTTCAAACTGAACTCCGAGAGATTGGGATGATTGCCGCAATCCGTCCTACTCAGGCAGGCGTTGACATTAACAGGCATATGTTCCTCGCGCTCCTGGAGATGTTTAACACCCAGACCGGGACTTTCTTCACTCCGGTGGGGGAGCTAGGACTCGCACTTCATGAAATGTTCGAGTGTCAAAGTTCCCTGGGGGTCAGAACCTTATGAGGAATACTTCTCGACCAACGAGAGTTCCAAGTCCTGGGGAACAAAGCTGAAGAGATGATGGCCATCTTCAAGAAAGTGGCGAGTCATCATTACTGTATACAGAAGAGGGATAAGAGCGGGTCGCAACCTCATGTGACCGCCTGTAGGGATTACGTCTTCAAGCAAGACAAGGAGGATCCCTCTCAATTTACCCTCCGCCAGTGCTTTCCGTAGCAAAGTGCTCTCCGAAATGAGCAGGTTAGGTGAGAAGAATCCTCGAGAAAACGAGGATCGGGAGTCGGATGAACGCTCCTATAGCTGTTTCTGGTACCTTACTCATCAGATGTCGTTGAAAGCAGTGTTAGCTGCGTATCTGATGGTTTGGCTTCGGGATTACGTCTTCTCGGGCGGGTCAGGCTCTGTAGAGAGGGTGACCCGGAACCTAATCATGCCAGCAGTGAAGTTGGTTTTTGGCCGACACCTGGATCTACTCCCCACGATGGTGTGTAACCTGCTGCAAGGTTTACGGGAGTTTGCGGGAAACATGGTTCATGATCGCGGTAGAAATGACAACTTCCCACGTGCCGAACTGCCATTTCACTATTTAATGGGGTGGTTAATTTTACACCATCCAAATGTAATGAGTCCGGGCTCGGAAGAAGATCATAGGGCCGGAGATGTATTCCTCCGCCTTTTCCACCAGAGGAGCTGGTTGCATTCTGGCGTCCCTGTTTGCAGGAAGGTTTTATCCCGCCTTCAGGGGTGGGAGATCACCAAAGTAGGTCCTGTCTTTTAGGTTTTGAGGCCAACGAAGACTTAATGGATTCGGGTGAAGATGCCACCACTCTGCCAACATGGTGATTCCGCTAGTTGCAAAGTATCCGGCCGTCCCATCTGTACCGGAACAGGAACCAGTGTTACTTGGAACCGTATTTACCGAGCCGTTTTGTACGACAATTTGGTTATGCTCAGTTGATGTTGGATAATCCCAGTATCAACCTGGGGTATACTGGAAGCTTGCTGGATGGTGCACGAGCTTGGCATTACTACAATGCCGGATGTATCGGAGTTCGCTTTATACTGTCCGTCCAGAATCCGCGACCGCCGATTCTTTTCTCAGCCGCCAAATTTTACTATGTTAGGGCTGCCATCCCCGGATATGATAGGGAGACCAGTCTTGTTGTAGGTACCCCGTTAGCTGTGACCGGGAACATATTGGCGAGGGCTCGATCGTACCGTCCGCCAGAGGTGGGTTATCGAGTTGCCCCTGCCGTATCCACAGGGGGTCAAGCAGAACCCTCGGTTGATCAACCGAAAAGACGTGGGGATTCAGAGGCTGGCTCTTCTGCATCAAAAAGGCAGAAGAAGTCATCGTCACCGACTGTGTCATCGGACTCAGCACCTACGGAGGTAAGGATGTCCCATATAGTCCAATTCAGGTTCCGCATTTCGTGTGACTTATGCTTTCTTTTTGTAGGAGCCGCTCAAAAGGAGACCCCGTACTCCAAAGTCTGGTGGCAGCAGGCCAAAGGCGATGGCGGGCTCATCTGAAGAGCGCATTCTACCGATTATGATGTCTCCCATGGAGGAGAATCCAGATGATGTCGTTGTTGTGGAGTTTTTAGTATCTCTAGACTTTGTCGGAAGAGACGCTGAGGTTACAGCAACTTTCGGGATGGTGCAAGCTGCCGTGGGGGCCTTGGACGTTGAGGGTCCTACGGACACGGGGCTTCCATGAGAAAGTAGAGTGGAGTTAGTCGTCTTCAGATGGCGTTCCTCCAGTGTTGCATGAGTCCGTTGCGGGGGCAACAGATATGATTAGAACAGAGGAGAGGGTTAATTCCCCTCTTGTGATGATGAGGGGAGGTCGGCTGCAGCGTTGCCGAGCCCTACCCCAGACTCAGCAGCGGAAGCTGAGGTGGCTACCGACCGAGAGGTGGCGACAGATCACGTCCCTGTAGAGGGATTTGATGGTGACAATGAGACTCGTCCGCCGATCCTGACTTCGAGGGGGTCGAGTCAGGAGACAAGTGTTGATCTCACTATTCTGCCGGGGAGAACATCCCATACTGCCTGCTGATAGTGCGTTGGGGACTGATGAGGTAGCCGTTGACGTTGGTGGTTCCTCCGAGCTTGAGAAGGGTAAGGGTTTAGTGGAACCCTCTGTTGCTCCTTCTACTTGGGGTACTATATCGACACCTCTCTCGGCTCTTTCTGCTCATTTGGCTACTCGAGCTAGTAGTCAAGCCTCTGTTGATGAAGAGCTTGTTGATGTCGAGGTTCCAGCCTCGCAGGTTGAGACGGGCGGGCCTTCTTCCAGTCCGTTGTCTAGAGTAGCTTCTCCGACTCCTGCTATGACGTCGCAGGTGTTGGCGGATGCAGATGAATATGTGAAGTTCATCAACGAGGCGGTGTATAAGATGCTGCAAGAGGCGTATCGGCGGTGATGGATGTCAATGGGAGCTTTGCAATGGCAAAAACTCTGGCACTGCCTCACATCAACCTGATCTGTCTCCACCAGGGCCATGATCATATGGCCGACATTCTGGAGGCCTCGGTGGCCGAACTGGACCAGCGGCTTTCCGAGTTTCAGTGTATCCAGTGAAACGATCTCTCCGTCCTGATAGACACGAAAAAAAAAGTTGATCGCTGAGACTGAGTCC
>JANAVB010016711.1:0-23354 GCA_029216955.1 Iris pallida | reverse complement strand
TTGGAGCTGAAACAGCAGAGCGAATCAAGAAAGCTCATGAAGAAAAGATAAATAATGTAATCGTTCGTATTCAGGAGATAATTATCCTCCTAAATAGATCTTTATATATCATGTATTGCAGTTTTGGTACCATTGTA
Organism: Iris pallida; assembly: GCA_029216955.1. NCBI lineage: Eukaryota > Viridiplantae > Streptophyta > Magnoliopsida > Asparagales > Iridaceae > Iris > Iris pallida. The sequence continues at coordinate 23,217 of JANAVB010016711.1, read as the reverse complement.
ATCAATGTTCTGATTTTGATTGAAATGAATATTTGACTTGATTTCAATTCTGTGGATGAAAAAACATGTTCAGAGGAAATAATACATGACATATTTCAATAAAATAGAATATACAATAACTTTGTAACTCTATCATGATATTAAACCAAAGATAATTTTAGTTTAATACTGATTAGAGAAAACAGAATTCAGATATAAAGATATTTGGATTCTATTTTCCATGATTTTGGACTCGGAAATCAAAAGACGAGATATCATTTTCCTAGAATAGAAAATATGATACGTACTGAGATAGAAAATTTAGAGGTAATATGGACATAATTTTCTATACAAGATCTTTATTAAATCTACTGGGGATCTAATAAGACAAAATATCAATTTTTTGGGAAAATGATACATGGTAGAATATCAGTTTCCTCTGGGGATAACGATATCGAGATCACTTTTGTAGAGAAGAATTAACTTTGATTTTATATTTGCTGGGGAATGATGAAAATATTATACATAATATTTTTTTAAGAATTTGCCATTGATAGGCATCATTGTGACTTTCCCATCCATAGAGCAAGCTGGTATGCTCCGTTAGAGAAGACTTTGTTTACCACGAATGGGCCTTCCCATTTCGCGTCAAATTTGCCTTTCTCATAGTGTCATGGTCATAGGACGTCTGACAGTAAGGACCAATCTCCCTTCTATGCTCTGACTTTGACTTTCCGGTTAAAAGCTTTTGAGATTCGGGCCTGATACAGCTCGATATTTTGTTGTGCATACAAACGCTTTCATCTAGAGCTTCCAATTTGAAGTCGAAGACGATCATTGTTTTCTGTTGTAAGTTCATTAGAGATTGCAATTCTCAGAGAAGGAATCTGGATCTCAAGGGGAAGAACAGCTTCACACCCATATACCAAAGAGAAAGGCGTACATCCGGTCGCATTGCGAACTGTGGTGCGGTAGGCCCATAAACATTCACCAAGCTTCTCGCTCCAGTTGTGTTGTTGGAAGAAACAAACTTTTTCAAGAGTTTGATGATCGTTTTATTGAAAGCTTCTGCCAATCCATTAGCTGGATTATATGCTGTAGAAGCTAAATTATTGATCCGATGATCATTGCAGAATCGAGTAAATTTCTGACTGACGAACTGCAGTCCGTTTTCATGGATAATACGCCGAGGAACACCAAATCGATAGATGACATGATGTTTGACGAAGTTGATAACATTAGAAGTTTGACTTCAGATAACGGGATTGCTTCAGCCCATTTGGAAAAGTAATCGGTTATTGCTAGAAAAACCGATGTCCTCTTGATGATGGTGGGTTGATGGGACCAATGACGTCCATGCCCCAAGCTTCAAAGGGCCATGATGGTTGTTGGGTGTAAGAACTCTGACGGTTGATGGATAAAGTCTGCATGAATTTGACAGGCTTACATTTCCGAGCATATTGAATGGCGTCAGCCACCATCGTGGGCCAATAATAACCCATACGTCGGATACGATCTTGAAGTTTAGAACCTGGTTGATAAGCTCCGCAAACACCATCATGTGCTTCACGGATTATCTGTTGTGCTTCTTCACCAGCGATGCATCGAAGGAGAAGACCGTCGCAGGACCGACGATATAGTGTCTTCGTAGTATGATTATAATAGAATCTGAGAGATCGACGCCGGATAGACGCTGCTTCACTCGGATTATCGGAAGTATGTATATTACAAAGTCTAAAAATGGGCGTCTCCAGTCTTCAGTTATGGATTTTGTTTCATTAGAAAAGACATATTCTATAGTAGAATCGGAAGAAGACGAGGACACTTTGTCAAACTTTAATCCAGCATCAAGGTTAAAAAAATCTTCATAGGGATTATGAGGAAAAGCCAAAGCCAAATTATACTCAATGCAGAATAATTTCGGTTATAAACCACTATTACTTGCTGACGTCTGATTGGTATGGCTAATACAGCGGCAAGATTAGCCAAAGCATCAGCTTCTGCATTATAGGCTCGTCGAACATGTTCAATAAAGAAGCCTTCAAAGGATGAGGCCATAGAGAGTGTTGCTCGATGATAAGGTATCAAATCTTGATGACGAACTTCATACGTTCCTCTGATCTGATTGACAATAAGCTTGGAGTCTCCATAAACTTCTAAATATTAATATCTAGATGTTTAGCAAGTTGAAGACGATGAGCAATGCATTGTATTCGGCTACATTGTTTGAACATGATTGATCCAGAGAATAAGCCCTCTGAATAGTTAGTCCTTCTGGGGATACGAGAACAATCCCAACTCCGGCGACAATATCGCCATTATGACCTATTCTAGATGCTCCATCAAAGAATAGACGCCAAGTAGAAATTTCTTCAGAAATCAGATTTGAATCCAGAACTTCATCTGGGATATCATCATATAATTTAGAATCTTCTGGAACCGCATGAGCTGCCAGAAAATCAGCAAGAGCCTGTCCTTTAACTGACTTCTGGGGAATGTAATGTCGTATTGAGCTAACAAATTCCCCAATTAGCTAGTCTGGAGTTGAGAATACCAGGTTTCTTCATCATAATCCTGAGGATTCACTCTGGAAATGACGTGAATCATTTGACCGATAATATAATGTCGCATTTTCTAAACAGCAAACATTAATTCTAGGCATTCTTTCTCGATTGGAGAATAACGCAGTTCAGCGCCTGTCATTGTGCGACTGAGATAATAAATAGCTTGTTCATGGCCATCTTTATTTTTCTGGGCGAGTAATGCACCAAGAGAATGATCCATGGCTCGAACATATAGAAGGAATGGTATTCCCGAAACGGGAGGTACCAAAACCGGAGGGTTCATGAGATACTGTTTGATATCGTCAAATGCTTTTTGACATTCTTCGTTCCAGACGAAAGATACACCTTTCTTCAGAAGTTTGTTGAATGGTCTGCAGCGTCCTGATAAGTTGGAAATGAATCTCCTGATATAAGCAATTCTTCCTTGAAATCCTCGTAGCTCTTTTAAGGTACGTGGAGGACGCATCTCTTGAATGGCTTTGATCTTCTCGAGATCACGTGTATACCTTTAGCGGTAATGACGAAGCCGAGAAATTTACCACTAGAGACGCCCAGGAAGGACTTAGTAGGGTTCATTTTAAGTTGATGCTGACGCATTAAATCAAAGATAGTCTTCAAATCTTGGATATTATCCTCCTTTCGTCGACTTTTAACTACAATATCATCAACATAGCATTCGACTATTTTCCGGAGATGTTTGCGGAATATAGTGCTCATTGCTCGCTGATATGTTGCTCCTGCATTCTTGAGACCAAACGGCATCACTGTATAACAGTATGTACCGATCGACGTTCTGAAGGAAGTGTGTTTTTCATCATCTGGAAACATTTTGATTTGATTGTACCCCGAATACCCATCCATGAATGACATTCGTTCGAAACCAATGTGTTGTCGATCATGACATCGGTAATTGGAAGAGGAAACTCGTCTTTAGGACAAGCTGTATTGAGATCGCGAAAGTCTATACAGACTCGGATCTTGCCGGTCTTTTTAAGGACAGGAACGATGTTAGCCACCCATTCAGGATGTTGTTCTCTCGAATAAATCCGGAAAGCCATAAGCTTGTTGACTTCAGCTTCAATTGCATCCATAATGTCTGGACAAAATCGTCGCTGTTGTTGTTTGACTGGTTTAGCATTTGGCATGATATTAAGTTTGTGCATTGCAATCTTTGGATCTAGTCCCGGCATATCCTCATAACTCCAAGCAAAGACATCGATATAATCATTAATAAGCTTAATCATGTCTTGCTTATCTGTTTCTGAAAGACTTTCACTGATGAATATTGGTTTAGGGGACCCTATTCACCAACATCAATTTGGATCAGTTTATCTTCAGTAGGAGGTTCCCTCTGCTCGAACCTGAATTCCCATTGATTATCTAATCTTTGAGCCCATTGTTCTGATTCGGGTGATATTTCAAAATCATCCTCATCTTCATCATTTTCTTGCGGGCCATCAACAGAGACCATATTGATGGATAGAATAGAGCGATGGAGATCGCCAATACTCGTGTCAGAATCCCAAGAGAGGGAATCGGAAGACTCAGATCGTTCGTCTTCATCGGATTTTGAATCTTCATGAACTATGTTGATAAAGGAAGTAGGAGCAATGTAACCTAAACCATATTTTGTCCTTCCGTATTTTAATAGAGGAATTCGAACAGGCATCCTTCTTCCTTTTCCATTATTGAGGCTGGTTCTGAAGTCATAACCCATATTATTGATGATATTTTTGGATTGCTGACTGTAGCGACGCAGTTGTAACCTTTCGGTATCGCCGTTTGTGTCATCTTCTTCCAGATTAGGAGGATTCTGGGGTCCTTTATAAAAGAATATTGGATTTTCTCCCTTCTTTCTAGTAGGGACCACGAAGTATGATTTTTGTATGGACTCCAACGATACGTCTGTATGAAGAGTTTGAATAACTCCTATAGTTAGTGGCTCTAAGCTATATAGCAATTGTAAATAACTTTGTACATGATTACAGACATCAATATACTGCAAAGGAGATGCTTTATTAATATCAGATATTGTATTTACAACAGAAGGCTGAGCCTTATCAGACTTAGTCAAATTAATGACAAAGGGGGAGAGGAAGAGCGATAAGAAGTTTTGTTTCGATTAAGATCGATAACAAAGGCTCAGAAGAGGTGAGCTCCCTTGAAGAAGATCGTGGATAAGTAGTACGTCCACTGACTGGAATGACTAGAGTATCTGGTCTAGCCTGAGAAGGTGGAGGGGGAGTGGTACGTCCACTGACAGGAATTATCAGTGAACTTTGTGGAGCTTGGGAAGACGATATAGTAGTACGTCCACTGACAGGAATTATCAGTGAGCCATGTGGAGCTTGGGCAGGTGATGAAGTAGTACGTCCACTGACAGGAATTACCAGTGAGCCTTCTTCAGATGATTTAGCAGACTGCGGAGGAGTGATACGCCCTTTTACAGGAATAACAAAAGTATCGACTTTTGATATCTCATCATCATTATCCATAGCTTGCAAGACTTTTGAGTATTCATCTTTGTACATACGAGCATCATTGAAATAAGCTTCGACTCCTTTGAATGGATAGAGATCTGCAACCTCCTTTTGAACTTCTCCATTATCATCAACATATTTGAAGCACTGATGAAGAGTCGAAGGAACGACATTATGTTCATGCAAGAATGTCTCCCCAATAGAGCATTATATGAGCAACCATGATTGTCGATGATGTAAAAAGTAACTTTAGTGCGAAGATCGCCTATTTGAAATTTGAGGCGAATCTTGTCCAAAGGCTCACTTTTTCTTTGATTGAATCCCAAGATAGTAGTGATAGTGCTGGAAAGACTATGCACAGGTATCTTCAGTGCATCTAGCATAGCTTTTGGCATAATACTGAGAGCGGATCCTGGATCAATCAGTAGACGATCAACCTTCATAGAATCGATATATCCTATATGATATAAAGGACGGTCATATCGATTATCCTCTAGCAGCATATTGTCCTGTGTAAAGGTAATGTTTGGAATAAATTCCAATACATTATGGCAATGAGAGACAGGTTCTGTTTCCAACTTCTTGAGGAGAGTTAGGCAAGTTTCTGCTTGCAGTAGTGCTTCACTCAGAGTTTCTCGAGTCTCTTTAGAGAGGCGTAAGAGCTCGAAGATTGATAATTTAGCTGGTGTATTGGCTAGTTGAGCCAATATATCAAAATTATAAGACTTTTCAAGTCCTGTAGGAGATGACTTCTTCAATGGTTTGTCGAAGCGGACTTGTTGTTTGCCTTTGTCAGCTGTTGTTGGCTTAGAAGGAACTGTCTCAACAGGATCATTTGAAGGCTCTTCAGTAGAGACTGGTGTTGGAGCTGTAACCGGAGGAACATCAGAAGTTTCTTCAGAAATTTCAGCATAATCTTTCAGATATATTTTTCCTGACCGAGTTCCAGCATGAACTTCGACTTCAGATTCCGGTTCAGGGTCTATGGAAACCATGTTGCAATTCTTTATCTTGCTCTTGGTTCTTTTATGCTTGATGAGAGCTTCATTCCAGAAACCAAGGCCAACACGAGATTGATTATGCCTCATAGTGATGGCTAAAGGTACTCGGAAGTCCTTTGCCTGAGTTCAAACCAGGAGCAGTGGCTAGATCATAACCCATCTTCGCCATTAATTCACGAGATTGTGAACTGTATAGATAAAATGCAGGCTTGTACCTATCTTCAGATTGAGGTACAGATTTTATCTCTGTAGGGAGTGAATTTCCTGTCAAGATGAAAATAGAGGTTAGATAAAAATCGGGTGTGAAACTAGAAGTCACATTGCATGACTTAGTCTTCCCGAGCTTCTTTTTAGATGAGGGAGTCTTCCGAGGAGAAGAGGAAGACGTCTCAAACTCCGTCATTAAATCCGGGTGAATCCATATGATCTCTCCCTTCTTAGTTGTGACTGGAACAAGTCCTTCATTCTGTGCTGGTGGGATGTTCACAACTTCGAGAGTTGCTTTGGGGATAGAAACAATCCCACTTTCCACCATTAAAGGAGGGAAGTCACCGAACTGCATTGAAATTACATTTGCTGTGACTGTCTTGTCTTTAGGTGTCAGTGTCACAGCTCCTGATTTAATCATCTCTTGGATCTTTCCTTTTAATACATAGCAAGACCGGATTGTATGACCCAGCATTCTATGATATGGACAGTATTTTGGATGATCTGTCTTATTGGCTTCATCAGGCTTTTTGATTTCTGGCAATTGAATCTTGTTACCTTTGAGCAAGCATTCAAAGATACCCTGAACATCGTCATCATCGAAAGAATATTCTTCCTTCGGCCGAGGAGGTCTCTGTTGTTGATTTGTTGGAGCTGGGGTAGCTTGGGTAGTCTTTACCTCTTGACTACTGCTTTGGAGATTGACTTCAAGAGCTTCTTTCCCTTTGCGATTGTTGGGTCGAGTACTATTGCTAGCACTCTGATTTGATTCCTTGGAAGCCATCCTCAAAGTGATTAATGAACTGACTTGGGGAGGTTGTCCCATCAAAGAAAGAGATAGTCGGAGGTTTGTATTTTGGTGGATACGATACCTGCTTCCATTCTATCGGATAAGGTTGTTTGATGCCTAACCTTTGCAAACCATCCTTCTGTTTAAATGCCTCAAATTGAGTTCGGAGATTTCTTAACTCTTCAGTAACAATTCTGGAGGATTGTGGAGTTGTAACTTGTTGAGTGTAATTGGGGGGAGGGACTGCAGCATATGTACCACCCCCAGCTCCAGACTGACTTAGAGTGGGTTGTACAGGAACATTAGATTGTACCCCCGGAATAGTAGAGGGTTCTGGGTTTGGAACAACAGGAGTATTTAATACAACTGGAGGAGCTGTCTGTTGGACTTGCTGAGTTTGATGCTGAGCTTGCATAAGAGTGTGCATAGCATTCAATGTATCTGCCATAACTCGCAACTGTTGTTCTAAGGAAGAAATCCTTTGTTCTCCAGCAGAGTCGCCAATTTGTTTTCCATAAATAAATTTACTTTATTTATTTTGTATCTGAGAAAATTATAACTGTAGGAATCTAATCTAGAAGACGATTACTTTATCCCTTGGACGATACGATGAAGAAAACTCGAACTTTGAAGAACTTGGACAGCAACTGGGCAATCTCCCTGTTCTCTCTGAAATTGACTGTAGTGTCTGATGAAGATGAAGAAACTCTCTTTTATAGAGTTCTGGATAACTGTTCTGAAGCATACGCTCAGTCAGTTACTTGACGTGTGCATAACTGCAGGGACGCGTGGCGAATTCTGGTGAAGACACGTTGGAGTGCGGTTGAGAGTAGTGGAATATATCTAGGAGAGATTGGTGGCATGGATGCCACGTTGCATAACTTCTGAATAACTGAGTAACTGAGTACAGGACACGTGAGAATGTGTGTTGACTGTACATTGAAAGTCATCCTGGATGCCTTTGCTGTGATACGCTGTCTTTGAAGAAGAGTCATACGCTAGCTTTTGAAGGCACATGTCTTGCATACGTTGACTTGGATCATATAAAGCTGATACGCTCACTTGATTGGGAAGGAGTCGTATGGAGTCCATACGCTCACTTGGCTGGGAAGGAGTCGTATGGAGTCCATACGCTCACTTGGTTGAGAAGGAGTCGTATGGGGTCCATACGCTCACTTGGTTGGGAAGGAGTCGTATGGGGTCCATACGCTCACTTAGCAAAGAGTCGTATGGGGTCCATACGCTCACTTGGTTGGGAAGGAGTCGTATGGGGTCCATACGCTCACTTAGCAAGGGGTCCATACGCTCACTTAGCAAGGAGTCGTATGGGGTCCATACGCTCACTTGGATGGCAAGGAGTCGTATGAGGTCCATACGCTCACTTGGTGGGAAAGAAGCCGTGTGGATTGAAGGAGTAGACACGTGGCTGTTCTCAATCTTCTCAAACACGCCATATCTTCAAATACTGACAAATATTTCTTGAGCGTCGTGCTGCAGATATGATGGCTGACAGACTGTCAGAAATGACAGTAATGATGGCTCTTTATTTATGATGGCTGCTGAGCTGTCCTCGTAAGAGACAAAATCCTTTCTCGAAAACCTATACGACGGCTAATATTCATAGGGCAGCTGTCTTTGCACGAAAGACGAAGTGTCAGATTCATCCTTCATTAAATACATGCTGTGCTGTTATCTCAAGAAATATTAAAATATTCACTGAGCGTACGGCCTTTAGATGAGCGTATGGCCTTGGCTGAGCGTATGGCCTTGAGCGTATGGCTTTGACTAAGCGTATGGCCTTGAGCGTATGACTTGGGCTGAATCTTATGTCAGCGTGTCATAATTTTCACACCCTACACTCTTTCCCCCCGATCCTCCTCTTCTTCTGACTTCTCTTGGAGCAACAGGTTCAGCAGCTGCTTGAAACTCCTCATTCTGAAGTACTTCAACCATGGCTTCGAGATCTTTAATTTTCCAATCCTTTTCATTGGCTTCAATATTAAACGATTCAACTTTATTTTGAAGCTCCCTTTTCTCCTCAACGAGCCTTTCATTTGTTTCTCTGAGTTGTTTGGTTGTTCGCTCTGAAATAAAACAAACAACAATAAAATGTATGATGTGAACCTAACACGGAGAATGACATTCTCCGTGTAATATAATACGGAGAATAGAATTCTTCGTTTGGAATTACACGGAGAATAACCTTTCCAGTATCGAAATGATAGGGAATAGCAATTATCCGTTCCAAATAACACGGAGAATGACTATTCTCCGTGTTATAGTACACGGAGAATAGTCATTCTCCTGGAAGATTACAAATCAGAAATTTGAAATAGAAAAGATTTTACCTTGTGCATGTAGATCTGATTTAAGAACAGAATTCTGCTTTCTCAAATCCTCCAGTTCATGCACAGAGCCCTCCATCACAACGTTGACTGCACGTTGTTATGATTCTTGTGCCTCGAGCTCTTTCAGCTTTTCTTTGAGTTTCTCGTTTTCAAGGTTGGCTGCACGTAACTGCGCTCCTTGTGCCTCCATCTCTTTTAACTTTTCTTTGAGTTCTTTATTATGTGCAAGAATATCAGAATGATGTCTTCTCAAATCCTCCAGTTCATGCACAGAGCCCTCCATCACAACGTTGACTGCATGTTGTTGCTCTTCTTCTGCCTGGAGCTCTTTCAGCTTTTCTTTGAGTATGACATTCTCAAAGTTGGCTGCACGTAACTGCGCTCCTTGTGCCTCCATCTCTTTCAACTTTTCTCTCAGTTCTTCATTCTGTGCAAGAATATCAGAATGATGTCTTCTCAAATCCTCCAATTCCTTTGCTGAGTCGTCCATCACAGCGCCCATTTCATGATGCGGTGGTATCCGTTGTTCATCAAAATTATTCCCACCTGCTTCTTGGTGTTCTTCCTCTCCCTCTTTTTTAACTTCTTCTATAGGTGGCTCATCTTCTTTGTGCCCTTCTTCTTCCCCAACAGGTATAACCAGATCTTCCAATATCATCTTCGATCTCATTTTGTTGTGATATTCGGCCTTGAGGAAGTTTGAGATATCGTACCCATTCCATGTGAAAAATCTTGGGTAATCAGAAATTGGGGGCGAACTTCCTTTCCACAAATTTACTATGTTCTGCAAACCAATAGAGAAAGTATATTGTGCAACCTTCTAATTTGTGGAAAGCCATTGAGTAATCCCCCTGTTCAGTTTTGCTTCTACTCCTCTTTATGCTATCCATTACATATGCCAGGATTAACCTTGGCCAGCATATACTGTTGATGACGTCCACACTGTCTACCAAGGCCAAGAATCTGTACGGCAAATTTGAACCGCCAGACTTTGTGAAGAATACTGTTTGGCACAAGTGGAAGATTATTAGCTTGGCCAAATCATCTGGATTAACAGCGTTATCTCCGCCACGAAGCCGTCGTAACAATTCAAAGAACTTGTCTCTCACTTCCTTATTCGTGACTTCTGAGTGTTTGCCCTTAGTATTAGCCAGCAATCTTGTAAAATGATCTCTGCACAGGCTCAATGATGCTGGTGGTGTGGGCTGCTGTTGTTTTTCCTTTATCAATCTTCTGTAAGAAACATTATCAACGCTTTCTTCATTCAGCGGTAGACCGAATATGACTGCCATATCCTTGACGCTTGGCGCGATTTTAACAGTGGTGCTCAATTCAAAGCACCCGACGCCATCTTCTTCTTCTGTGTAACTTGCAATTAAATTCTCAAGCCCTTCCGTTACCTTGGCCATTTCGGAGACGTGGACTCTGTTTTGGTAGAAAATCTCGACAAAATTCCAGAAACCGGTATTCTTCAAGGAACCAATAACTGGCTCAGGTAAACGGCCAGCATCTCGATTGACCTCCTCCATAAGATTTAGCATTGGCTTGAAGGTAGAACAGAAAAGTCTTGAATCATTATTCCTGACAGATTTTCTTTCTGCAAAACAAAAAAAAAACCAAAAATTAGGTCGGAGAATGGCCATTCTTATGGGTTTTAACACTGGGAACGGCATTCTCCGTTTCAAGTTAGACGGAGAATGACATTATCCGTTCCAAATTAAACGGCGAATAGAATTTAACATTCAAATGCGTTTTATGACGGAGAATGTCATTTTTCTTGAAATATATACAGAATTTGCGAACATAAAATCAAAGTTATACCTTCTGTTTGCACTTATTCTTCCACTTCTTTTTGTTTAGCAACTTTTTTTTTTCTTTTTGCAACTTTCTTAGAATAGGGTTTCCGTTGTTCTCCGTCTGTCGCTTTTGAATTTTCTGTAACTGGTGCATCTTCTCTATTTGGTAATGCTGCCGGTGATGATTCTGCCGCTGATGCCGACATGGTGTGAATATTGCGAATGGGGAGGAATGTTTGAGATTTTGGAGGAGAATGACCTAGGTTTGAGTACAGAGTGGAGTATGGAAGAAGAGGAGGCTCCGAAACGGTTTTCTTTTTTCCTTTTCTTTTTTTAATAAAGGGTTCGGGGGTGTTTTGAATTAATTAGAAGGGCAAAAATGTCATTCGATGGAAGGGCAAAAGACTCTTTTCTGCTTAATTAAAAAGAATTGAAGCCGTTTGGCAAAAATGTCATTACAACTCAACAAAACAAATGAACATAATACATTAGGGCTTTCCATACATTAAATATAAAAGAAGAAGAAAAAAATCATCGTCTTCCATATTCAACCAGATTGGACTTCTTTTTAGCTCTTCATTGTGCTCTAAAGTTGTAATCCATTCAGCAACTATGCGTCTTTCCTTTTCCGCATCAAACTGCATATAACAAACATAACATCAAAAATATTGCTCTAAAAAGTTGAAGTTTTTGACGATATATTTTTATACTTACATCGATAGAAAGGTAGTCCAGGCTACATCGGTCTTTCATGAATGCAATTAAAAAAAATTCCACAATCAACTAAATTGCCTTGGCGGGGAACATAAGAAGGACGTTTTATTACAAAAGTAGAAAAGCTGAACCTAGCATCTCTCAGCTTCAAAATCTTTTCTTCGAGAAAGATATCCAAATTTGAAAGCTACAATTACCAGAAAATAATATGTATTAGTATAATGCGTATTCTTGTACCCAATTCATAAAAATTGATAAATATGAGCTTACTATTTCTTTTATAACTGTTCTGCTTTGAATCGGATCATCTTTAGATGCAAGTGAGTCCCAAATTTCAACAGTCCTGTTTTTAAACACAACTCTTGCAAGAGTATAGTGTTCGTCCAAATGAATGGGTATGTATATCTGAATCAGGATAATTAGGTAAAACAAATTAGTAAATTTTCAGAAAATTAGGATTAATAATTAAACATAATACATTAATACCTCTTTACAAGTGCTTAAAGATTCCATGTAATCCTGAAAGTATTTAAACTTCTTCCATACTTCATGAGCCTTTTTGACGGATTGAGGTAACGTGGCTTTCTACATACACATCAATTAATACATTACGAAGGACAAACAAACGAGAAAATTGTTAATGCATATGCATTGAAGAATAAAATGCTCACTCACCGACATCCTTATTGGTAAAAACCATACATTAGCTTTATTGGAGGTTCTTTTCCGTTCCTCCGCGGTGAGAAGAGCAGAGACAATACTTACAATCTGAATAAAACATTAAAAATGTCAGCGATGGAATCGAAGTAAACATAGATTACATCTAAGAAGAAATATACTATCTATACATACCCCATTGGTAATTCTCGTTAAAGGAGCTAAGGTCTTCATCTCCTACCGAGACACATAGGTTTTGTTGCAAGATGATATTATTTCTCTAAGAAAAGAAACGAATAAATTAGGAGAAAAAAACTGTTGGAATTAAATCAAAACTCATTTTACTTACTCGTCAGGTCTATCATCTACAAAATATAGTCATAATATCTCGAAGAAATACTAGTACAATTGCTAGGCTTCGAGGTTGAACCCCTTATTAAATTTTTGGATGGTGTGACCGGATGTAAATTTCTACGCATTCTTTTAGAAGGACTGCTAAAGTCAGTTTCTTCTTCTTCTATAGCGTCCAATACGAGATATCGGTCCAATGCTTTACTACGAGACTGTAGCTCCACGTCCTCCTCTTCGGAAGAAGATTCAACGGAAACCACCTTCACATTATTAAATGCTCTAGATGAAGATGCCTCCTTCAAAGCTGGAGATTCTTCAATCTTATCCAAACGTCGAGATAACTTCATTTGTTCAATTTTTATCTTTGCAACATCAGCTGAAATCGTCGATAGATGTTCTTCAATCTTGCGCAACAAACGCGGAATGAAGGTTTCATTTGGATTTGGCATCCAATCTTCTACGTCTTCTACATTTCCCCCCACCGAGTACACATCTTGAGAACAAGAAAACTATTGTATTTCAGAAAACTATTCTATGTATTTCAGAATGAATAATACTATGAACAAGAAAACTATTGTATATATAGCAAGAGAGAAGTACAAAAAGTGAGAAAGATGGAAAGACAAATAAATTTCGAGACTAGCAAACAATCTACTAGCCGTTTGATTAAGGAGGGCTCAAGGAAGATTCTACTAGCCGTTTGATTGAGGAGGGCTCGAAAAAGATTCTACTATCCGTTTGAAAATTACAAAAGGTTATCGTGATCAACTCCAATTAAGGAACTCTATAAGAGGTTTAATTCCGCTTGATTGAGGAACTCGACGAAGTCCACCGCGAACCGGAACTTCTTCTTCTTTTCTTTCATCTCCGTTTCTCCTTCCAGCACCACCATGCCCTGTAGATTTATAACAAAAATATTAAATTGTTAGATGAAACAAAAAAACTAAATACGAAAAGATTACTAAATCAAAATCAAACTGAACACATATTCATAGAAAACATGAGATTAAAGATGAAAGTGTCACAGAAGCAACACCACAATTTTACAACAACTAAGCAGACTCTGCTAAGCATAACTAAAATTAGGGATTGTGTCCTCCTTGGATTTAATTTACACAAAGAAGAGATTTGAGAGAACGAGTGTAGGGTGTGAAAATTATGACACGCTGACATAAGACTCAGTCCAAGTCATACGCTCAAAGCCATACGCTCAGTCCAAGTCATACGCTCAAGGCCATACGCTCAGTCAAGGCCATACGCTCATCCAAAGGCCGTACGCTCAGTAAATATTTTATTATTTTCTGAGATGACAGCACAGTATATTTAATAAAGGATGAATCTGACACTTCGTCTTTCGTGCAAAGACAGCTGTCCAATGGAGACTAGCCGTCGTATATGTTTTCGAAGAGTCGGTTTTGTCTTTTACGAGGACAGCTCAGCATTTCTCATAAATGTAAAAGCCATCATTACTGTCAGTTTTGACAGTCTGTCAGCCATCATATCCGCAGTCACGATGCTCGAGAAGATTTTGTCAGTTATTGGAAGATATGGCGTATCAAAGAAGATTGATGATGGCCACGTGTCTACTTATTCAAACATGCCACGTGTCTACTTATTTCTTATACGACTTCTTCCAACTAAGTGAGCGTATGGATCTCATACGACTTCTTCCAACTAAGTGAGCGTATGGATCTCATACAACTTCTTCCAACTAAGTGAGCGTATGGATCTCATACGACTCCTTCTCAACCAAGTGAGCGTATGGATTCCATACGACTCCTTGACAAGTGAGCGTATAGTTTCCATACGACTCCATGTCAATAATGTGAGCGTATCAGCTTTATATGATTCTACGCTGTCTAAGTAAGCGTATGCAAGACATGTGCCTTCAAAGCTAGCGTATGACTCTTCTTCTAAGGCAGCGTATCACAGCAGTTATGTCCAGAATGGTTTTCAACGAGCAGTTAACACACGTTCTCACGTGTCCTATACTCAGTTATCCACTTCTTCAAAAGTTATGCAACGTGGCATTCATGCCATCAATCTCTCCTGAATATCCTCCACTACTTTCAACCGCACGCTAATGTGTCTCCATCAGAATTTGCCACGCGTCCCTGCAGTTATGCATACGTCAAGTAACTACCTGAGCATATGCTTAAGGACAGTTATCCTGAACTCTAAAAGAGAGTTTCTTCATCTTCATCAGACACTACAATCAATTTCAGAGAGAACAGAGAGATTGCCCAGTTGCTGTCCAAGTTCTTCAAAGTTCGAGTCTTCTTCATCGCATCGTCCAAGGGATAAAGTAATCATCTTCTATATTAGATTCCTACAGTTGTAATTTTCTCAGATACAAAATAAATAAAGTAAATTTATTTATGGAAAACAAATTGGCGACTCTGCTGGGGAAAGCTGTCTCCTCCAACGAGATAGCAACAACTCAATGTGATACTTCGTCGATCGGCTTGACGAAGAAGACGATGGTTGTACAATTCGACCAATCGGCTTATGAAGAAATGCTCAAAGCGAAGGAGGGCCGCACTGCTTCCTCCGCTCTTCCTGCTGCCAAGAAGAAGGGACGCTCCGTCTATGTCCCTAAGTCTTCTGCAGCAGTCCGAGACGCTTCTGTCACTTCTTATGCTGACAAGAACATGTCTTCAACTTCCATGAAGCACAATTCAGCTTCTCTGAACACGGCAACAGTGGCTTCTCCTAGTCACGCTGACAAAATTGGTTCTTTAACCAAGTCAGCGTGTACAAGGAAAACCATCTCTGGATAAGTCAAAGTCCCTTCTCCATCTACTCTTACGACAGCAGTCGGCTCTTTAGCCATTGATGACTCTGAGCGTATGGTATTCAAAGGGCAGCGTACGGCAAAGGCAGCGTACAAAAGCCAACATCAGGCAGCGTACGCTAAGCCAAAGCCAGCGTATGCTAATAAAAAGGTAGCGTATGACCAGAAGTCCAAACTGAAGTCAGCGTATGCTAACAGATACAGTCCTTTGACTGTTTCTCAAAATCAGGCTGGGGGTTCTCTTCCACAGAACATACAAATGATTCTCCCTCAACTTGCACATCTTGTGCCAACCAAGGAGAAAGACTCTTTAGTCAACTCCTCTACTCCTAAGGTCTTTACCTCTGGAGTTAATTTGACTAGTACTCTTACTAGATCAAACAAAGGAAAACGCCTTTTGGCTAATTCCTCTAAAGATGGATTATTACCGACTCCCAGTCGAGATAATACCCATCTTCCTTCTCTCCAAATTTCTCGATCTGAGAAAGGTAAATTACAAGTATCCAAGACTGATATCAAAGTCAGATCTCCTACGGATCTTCGTAACAAGCTTAATCAGAATCGTCTCGGTTCCACTGAGACAAGTATATTAGACCCTGATACAGAATATGCCAAGAACTATGTGGCTCAAATTAATCAGTCTTTATACACTCAGGAACCAAGAAGACAGAAGAACAAAAGACAAGTTTCTACACAGAAACTATCTTCAAGTACTTTCCAATCTGTTCTTACAGATCTCCGGGAGTATTTGCAAAATAAACGGAGAATTGACACTCCGTCAGGTTATGATATTGCTCATATTTGTCATGAAAAGCATGGTTGCAACTTCCAACCTCGAGTTGTAATTCAATATTGTTGTTCACCAAAAAGACAATCTGTTTTCGAACGGATTCAATATGAACCAATATTGGATGAAGATGAACCTCTTTATGCTTCTGTCAACATGACCTCCAGAAATATTGGGGGTAGCATACGGTCTGATGCTATATCAGACTCTGAAGATGGTGTTTATCTCGACACCCGATCCAGGACCGGAGCCTTGGCCAGAGCCTCTTATTCTTCTCATCCAAGTGGTAATCCGGAGATCACAGAAGACTTCCTTGGAGAATCTAACTTTCCAGTATTGACTCCCGTAAATAGCCCCGGGAAAGATACTGATTCACACAGTGATGATTCAGAACAGACTGTTTCATCATCTATCCTTCGAATGATTACCACTTACATGGCAGAGGGCAATCATGAACCTTCGACTAGCACCGAAGCTCATGAACAAAGGATTTCTTCCTTAGAACAACAGTTACGAGCTATGGCAGATACATTGAATGCTATGCACACTCTTATGCAAGCTCAGCATCAAACTCAGCAAGTCCAACAGACAGCTCCTCCAGTTATATTAAATACTCCTGTTGTTCCAAACCTGGAACCCTCTAATTCCGGGGATACAATCTAATGTTCCTGTACAACCCACTCTAAGTCAGTCTGGAGCTGGGGTGGTACATATGCTGCAGTCCCTCCTCCCAATTACACTCACAAGTTACAACTCCCCAATCCTCTGGAATTGTTTCTGAAGAGTTAAAGAATCTCCGAACTCAATTCGAGGCATTCAAACAGAAGGATGGTTTGCAAAGGTTAGGTATCAAGCAACCTTCCCCGATAGAATGGAAGCAGGTATCATATCCACCAAAATACAAACCTCCGACCATCTCTTTCTTTGATGGGACAACCTCCCCAAGTCAGTTCATTAATCATTTTGAAGTAATGACTGATCAACTGCAACCAGTGACGCCCTCCTTACTCGGGTGTTCGTTGGATGTCTCAAAGGAACGGCTTATGAATGGTATAGAAGTCTCCCTGACGGGTGCATTACCTCATTTGCCGGTTTCAAGCAAATATTTCTTAAACGATTCTATGAAGGGCTCAACGACATGACCATGTCAGCCCTCATAAGATTAAACAGAAAAAATAAAAACCACCGAGGACTTCATTGAAAGATTCAGAAGAGAAGCCCTCAAAATGCCTCTCGGAACTCCCGATGCTATTACCATCGACACTTGCAAGTCGAATCTCTTACCAATTATCAGCATGTGGACAGGGTCCACTCAGTTCCAAGATTGGCCTTCTTTCATTGTCAGTGCCAAGGCTGCCGAGGTCAGTGCTGAGACCTTTAAGGGTCTGGGGGTACAAATGGCTCCCAAGGAATCAAATCAGAGTGCTAGTAATAGTCCTCGACCCAATAATCGCAAAGGGAAAAAAGCTCTTGAAGTCAATCTCCAAAGCAGTAGTCAAGAGGTAAGACTACCCAAGCTACTCCAGCTCCAACAAATCAACAACAGAGACCTCCTCGGCCGAAGGAAGAATATTCTTTCGATGATGATGATGTTCAGGGTATCTTTGAATGCTTGCTCAAAGGTAAGATTCAATTGCCAGAAATTAAAAAGCCTGATGAAGCCAATAAGACAGATCATCCAAAATTTGTCCATATCATAGAATGCTGGGTCATACAATGCGGACTTGCTATGTTAAAAGGGAAGATTCAAGAGATGATTAAATCAGGAGCTGTGACATTAACACCCAAAGACAAAACAGTCACAGCAAATGTAATTTTAATGCAGTTCGGTGACTTTCCTCCCTTAATGGTAGAAAGTGAGATTGTTCCTATCCCCAAAGCAACTCTCGAAGTTGTAAACATCCCACCAGCACAGAATGACGGACTTGTTCCTGTCACAACCAAGAAGGGAGAGATCATGTGGATTTATCCAGATTTAATGACGGAGTTTGAAACGTCTTCTCTTCTCCTCGGAAGACTCCATTATCTAAAAAGAAGCTCGGGAAGACTAAGTCATGCAATGTGACTTCTAGTTTCACACCGATTTTTATCTAACTTCTACTTTCATCTCAGCAGGAAATTCACTCCCTACGGAGATAAAATCTGTACCTCAATTTGAAGATAGGTACAAGCCTGCTTTTCATCTATACAATTCACAATCTCGTGAATTGATGGCGAAGATGGGTTATGATCTAGCCACTGCTCCTGGTTTGAACTCAGGCAAGGGACTCCGAGCACCTTTGGCCATCACTATGAGACATAATCAATCTCGTGTTGGCCTTGGTTTCTGGAATGAAGCTCTCATCAAACATAAAGAACCAAGAGCAAGATAAAAAATTGCAACATGGTTTCCATAGACCCGGAACCAGAATCTGAAGTTGAAGTTCATGCTGGAACTCGGTCAGGAAAATATATCTGAAAGATTATGCTGAAATTCCTGAAGAAACTTCTGACGTCCCTCCAGTTACAGCTTCAACACCAGTCTCTACTGAAGAGCCTTTGAATGTTCCTGTTGAGACAGTTCCTTCTAAACCAACGATAGCTGACAAAGGCAAACAACAAGTTCGCTTCGACAAACCATTGAAGAAATTATCTCCTACAGGACTTGAAAAGCCTTATAATTTTGATATTGGCTCAACTAGCCAATACCCCAGCTAAATTATCAATCTTCGAGCTCTTACGCCTCTCTAAAGAGACTCGAGAAACTCTAAGTGAAGCACTACTGCAAGCAGAAACCTGCCTAACTCTTCTCAAGAAGTTGGAAACAGAATCTGTTTCTCATTGCCATAATGTATTGGAATTTATTCCAAACATTACCTTTACGCAGGACGATATGCTGCTAGAGGATAATCGACATGACCGTCCTTTGTATCATACAGGATATATTGATTCTATGAAGGTTGATCGTCTCCTGATTGATCCAGGATCTGCTCTCAGTATTATGCCAAAAGCTATGCTAGCCGCACTGAAGATACCTGTAATAGCCTTTCCAGCACTATCACTACCATCTTGGGATTTAATCAAGGAAAAAGTGAGCCTTTGGGCAAGATTCGCCTCAAATTTCAAATAGGCGATCTTCGCACTAAAGTTACTTTACATCATCGACAATCATGGTTGCTCATATAATGCTCTGTTGGGGAGACCATTCTGCATGAACATAATGCGTTCCTTCGACTCTTCATCGTGTTTCAAATATGTTGATGATAATGGAGAAGTTCAAAGGAGGTTGCAGATCTCTATCCATTCAAAGGAGTGAAGCTTACTTCAATGACGCTCGCATGTACAAAGATGAATACTCAAAAGTCTTGCAAGCTATGGATAATGATGATGAGATAGCAAAAGTTGGCACTTTGTTATTCCTGTAAAAGGGCGTATCACTCCTCCGCAGTCTGTTAAATCATCTGAAGAAGGCTCACTGATAATTCCTGTCAGTGGACGTACTACTCCATCACCTGCCCAGGCTCCACAAGGCTCATTGATAATTCCTGTCAGTGGACGTACTACTTTATCATCTGCCCAAGCTCCACAAGGTTCTTGATAATTCCTGTCAGTAGACGTACCACTCCCCTCTTCTCAGGCTAGACCAGATACTCTAGTCATTCCAGTCAGTGGACGTACTACTTATCCACGATATTCTTTAAGGGAGCTCACCTCTTCTGAGCCTTTTGTTATCGATCTTAATCGAAACAAAACTTCTGATCGCTCTTCCTCTCCCCTTTTGTCATTAATTTGACTAAGCCTGATAAGGCTCAGCTTCTGTTGTAAATACAGTATCTAATATTAATGAAGCATCTCCTTTGCAGTATATTGATGTCTGTGATCATGTACAAAGTTATTTACAATTGCTAGATAGCTTAGAGTCACTAACTATAGGGGTTATTCAAACTCTTCATACAGACGTATCATTGGAATCCATACAAAAATCACACTTCGTGGTCCCTACTAAAAAGAAGGGAGAAAATCCAATCTTCTTTTACAAAGGACCCCAGAATCCTCCTAACTTGGGAAGATGACATAAACGACGATATTGGAAGGTTACAACTGCGTCGCTACAGTCAACAATCCAAAAATATCATTAAGAATATGGGTTATGACTTTAGAACCAGTCTCAATAATGGAAAAGGAAGAAGAATGCATGTTCGAATTCCTCTATTAAAATACGGAAGGACAAAATGTGGTTTAGGTTACATTATCCCTACTTCCTTTATCAACATAGTCCATGAAGATTCAAAATCCGATGAAGACGAACGATCTGAGTCTTCTGATTCCCTTTCTTGGGAATCTGACACAGTATTGGCGATATCCATCGTTCTATTCTATCCATCAATATGGTCTCCGTTGATGGCCCGCAGGAAAATGATGAAGATGAGGATGATTTTGAAATATCATCCGAATCGGAACAATGGGCTCAAAGATTAGATAATCAATGGGAATTCAGGTTCGAGCAGAGGGAACCTCCTACCGAAGATAAACTGATCCAAATGATGTTGGTGAAGAAGGTTCTCCTAAACCAATATTCATCAGTGAAATCTTTCAGAAACGGATAAGCAAGACATGATCAAGCTTATTCGTGATTATATCGATGTCTTTGCCTGGAGTTACGAAGATTGCCAGGACTAGATCCGAAGATTGCAATGCACAAACTCAATATCATGCCAAATGCTAAACCGTTAACAACAACAGCGACGATTTCGTCCAGACATATGGATGCAATTGAAGCTGAAGTCAACAAGCTTATGGCTTCTGGATTTATTCGAGAGGAACAACATCCTGAATGGGTGGCTAATATCGTTCCTGTCCTTAAAAGACTGGCAAGATCCGGGTCTATATAGATTTTCGTGATCTCAATGCGGCTTGTCCTAAAGACGAGTTTCCTCTTCCAATTACTGATGTCATGATCGATAACATGTGGTTCGAACGAATGTCATTTATGGATGGGTATTCGGGATACAACCAGATCAAAATATTTCAGTGATGAAAAACACACTTCCTTCAGAACGCCGATCGGTACATATGTTATACAGTGATGCCGTTTGGTCTCAAGAATGCAGGAGCAACATATCAGCGAGCAATGAGCCTATATTTCGCGAACATCTCCGAAAAATAGTCGAATGCTATGTTGATGATATTGCGGTCAAAAGTCGACGAAAGGAGGATCATATCCAAGATTTGAAGACTATCTTTGATTTAATGCGTCAGCATCAACTTAAAATGAACTCTACTAAGTCCTTTCTGGGCATCTCTAGTGGTAAATTTCTCGACTTCGTCATTACCGCTAAAGGTATACACGTGGATCTCGAGAGATCAAAGCCATTCAAGAGATGCGTCCTCCACGCACCTTAAAAGAGCTTTAGGATTTCAAGGAAGAATTGCTTATATCAGGAGATTCATTTCTAACTTATCAGGACGCTGCAGACCATTCAACAAACTCTGAAGAAAGGTGTATCTTTCGTCTGGAACGAAGAATGTCAAAAGTATTTGACGATATTAAACAGTATCTCATGAACCCTCCAGTTTTGGTACCTCCCGTCTCAGGGATACCATTCCTTCTATATGTTCGAGCCATGGATCATTCTCTTGTGCATTACTTGCCCAGAAAATAAAGATGGCCATGAACAGGCTATTTATTATCTCAGTCGCACAATGACGGGTGCTGAACCGTGTTATTCTCCAATCGAGAAAGAATGCTTAGCATTAAGTTTCTGTTCAGAAAATGCGACATTATTATCGGTCAAACGATTCACGTCATTTCCAGAGTGAATCCCATCAGGATTATGATGAAGAAAACCTGGTATCTCAACTCCAGACTAGCTAATTGGGGAATCTTGTTAATCTCATACGATATGCATTATTCCTCAGAAGTCAGTTAAAGGACAGGCTCTTGCTGATTTTCTGGCTGCTCATGCATTTCAGAAGATTCTAAATTATATGATGAGATTCCTGATGAAGTCTTGGATTCAAATCTGATTTCTGAAGAAGTTCCTACCTGGCTCTATTCTTTGATGGAGCATCTAGAATAGGTCCTAACGGCGATATTGTCGCTGGAGTTGGGATTGTTCTTGTATCTCCAGAAGGACTAACTATTCAGAGGGCTTATTCTCTAGATCAATCATGTTAAACAATGTAGCGAATATAATGCATTACTCATTGGTCTTCAACTTGCTAAACATCTAATATTCAATATTGGAAGTTTTTGGAGACTCCAAGCTTTGTCAATCAGATCAGAGGAACGTATGAAGTCAGTCACCAGGATTTGTACCTTATCATCGAGCAGCACTCTCTATAGCCTCATCTTTGAAGGTTTCTTATTGAACATGTTCGACGAGGCCTATAATGCAAAGCTGATGCTTAGCTAATCTTGCTGCTGTATTAGCTATACCAATCAGACGTCAGCAAGTGATAGTGTTAACCGAGAACTATTCGTGTGTGAGAATAATTTGGCTTTGGCTTTTCCCTATAAACCAGACGAAGATTCTTTCAACCTTGACGCTAGATTAAGTTTGACAAAATATCTCCGTCTTCTTCCGATTCTACTATGGAATATGTCTTTTCTAATAAAACAGAAGCCATAATGAAGAAGACTGGAGACGCCGTTTTCTAGATTTTTTGATGATATAATTCTGATAATCCGAGTGAAGCAGCGTCTATTCGACGTCGATCTCTCAGATTCTTATAATCATACGATGAAAATATTATATCGTCGGTCTTAC
>JANAVB010016710.1:0-38744 GCA_029216955.1 Iris pallida | reverse complement strand
CCCGAGTCATCCGCTCAGAGTTCTCATGACGAAGCCAGGGTCATTAAACTCCCGGCTGGCTACATGGGCGATCCTATAACACCATACAAACATGGTGTTTGTCCCGCAGAAGGCAGTCAAGGGTCAGGCTCTGGCTGACTTTTAGCTGCACACCCATCCCAGATCTTCAAAACTCTATGAAGACATCCCGGATGAAGTCCAAGAATCAAACGTCACTGAAGGAAGCCCGTTTGGCGGATGTTCTTCGATGGCGCTTCAAGAACGGGCCCCAATGGCCAAATCATCGCAGGAGTGGGGGTAGTTAGTCTCCCCGATCAGCTGGTCATCCAGCGCGCATACTCCCTTTCGAAGCCGTGCTCCAACAATGTTGCTGAGTACAATGCACTCGTCATGGGACTCCAGCTAGCACAACAGCTGGGGGTGGATCATCTGGAAGCCTACGGCGACTCGAAACTCGTCGTAAACCAGATTCGGGGGCAATACGAGGTTCGCCATGAAGATTTGATCCCTTACCATGAAGTTGCATTGAACATCATTTCAACCTTCACTGGGTTCTTCATCGAACATGTACCCCGCCTACAAAACTTGGAGGCTGACGCTCTAGCTGGCCTCGCAGCCTCATTGGCCGCGCCCCTTGGGACTCAACACTATGTCACGGTAACTGGCCGAGACTTGATTTGTCCCAGAAACAACCTATTTGCAAATGGCTCACGCCATGCCGACAAATACTGGGGTTAATGTCCGAGACTGGAGGTTCCCGTTCATCGACTTCGCTGTCTACGGAATCCTTCCAGAGGACCCGAAGGAAGCCGTCTCAGTCAGGAGACGCTCTCTTCGATTCTACTACGATACAGCCACTAAAACGCTGTACCGACGCTCCTTCGACGGGCTTCTCCTTCGATGCCTGTCTAACGAAGAAGCGGCCGAAGCTCTTCGAGAAGCTCATGACGGAACTTGCGGAGCTCACCAACCAGGGCCTAAGTTGCAAGATCGACTGCGACGTATGGGCTACTACTGGCCAACCATGGTTGCCGACGCAGTGGAATATGCTAAGAAGTGCCATGCATGCCAACTTCATGCAGACTTCATACATACACCATCTGAACCTCTACATCCTACAGTCGCCTCCTGGCCATTCGAAGCCTGGGGCATGGACATTGTAGGGCCAATCACCCCTCCTTCATCGAGAGGACACCGCTTCATCCTGGCCATCACCGATTACTTCTCCAAATGGGCGGAAGCAGTCCCACTAGCAGAAGTAAAAAGCTCCAGGGTGGTCAGCTTTATCAAACACCATGTCATTTACCGTTTCGGGGTACCCCGGCGAATCATCCATGACAATGGTCCTCAGTTTATCAGCCACATTTTCAGCAGGTTCTGTGACAAGAATCGCATTCAAAACGTGGCCTCAACCGCCTACAATCCGGCAGCAAACGGATTGGCCGAGGCATTCAACAAAACTATCGTCAGGCTACTCAAAAAAGTCGTGTCATCCAACAAACGCGACTGGGACGAAAAGCTTGGCGAATGCCTTTGGGCCTACCGCACAACGGTACGGACCCCAACAGGCAACACTCCATTCTCCCTGGTCTACGGGAGCGAAGCAGTACTGCCTCTCGAGATACAGATACCTTCGCTCCGCGTGGCAATCACAAACGATCTCACAGAAGAAGACAATCAACGTCGTCGTCTGCGGGAATTGGAGGCACTTGACGAAAAGCGTCTCCTAGCTCAACAACGCATCGAACTTTACCAAGCCCGTATATCACAGGCTTTCAACAAGAAGGTCAAGCAAAGAACTTTCCAAGTTGGCGACCTGGTTTTAGCAGTCAGAAGGCCAATGGTGTTAACTCACAAGACACCAGGAAGTTCGAGCCCAAATGGGAAGGACCCTTCATCATTGAGACGGTATACTCAAACGGTGCTTACCGGCTCGCCAAACCCAATGGGGACTTGTTCATGATGCCCATCAACGGCAAGTTCCTAAAGAAGTACTACTCTTGACATCCTCCAAGACATGTATTTCCCCAAACAACCTCTTTTCACAAAATCAATCGCTTCCGAACCCAGCTGTTCCGTGGCATCCTTCCGTAGAAAGATAACCACGTACATTACCTCTGAGTTGTCTCTCTACATCCTACAAAGCGGAACCTTACACTTCGTGAGCTTACGCTATCCTTCATGTTTACCACGTCCACATTACCTCTGAGTAAACATCCCGTACAAACAACTCCTACGTTGTCGTACATTGATCGTCGAACTTCCACGTCCATATTACCTCTGAGTTGTTCAGCGTATCCCCCAGGATCATTCCTACCACGTCCATAAACACCTCTGAGTAGGAAGATTCTATCATTTGAACCTAATGATTGCCATGTCCACATTACCTCTGAGCAAACATGTTGGTTCCTTTATACTTATTATCTGTACCTAAAAACCAAGGTGCGCAAAAGATAATAGGTCCACATAAATCATCAGTTCATGAAATCAAAAATGAACACATCAAAGAGATAGTGTATTTCTTATTTTTAAAAGAGAGTACAGAAGTACGCTATTTCCCCCAGCAAGAATTGAAAAAAAACACATAAAAAGAAGAGAAGCTACAATCCCGATCCTTCCCAGGGTGGGATGAGAGTTCTCTGACTCGACGTCTCAGGTCGGCAGTGCGAGTTTCCACAGTCGCCTGGACTCGCAGCTCGGCTTCTTGACGCATTAACCCGACAGCCTCAGCGGAAGTTTTTACTCTCATACTTCTCATCAAGCTGTCGTCGCTGTTGAGCCAAAGCAAGGGTCCGCTGAGTAAGAGTCGTTTCCTCCCTTTTGAATGCCACGTGTTCAGCCAGGACGCGCTCAGCCTCTAGTTGAAGTTGGGCCCGCTGGTCTTCAAGACGGACGCATCTGAGCATCAACTTCTGCGATGTTAGCATCCACCGCAGCCCGCTTCTCCCGTCGTCTTCTTCATAGATTGAGACAGCTGCTCCGCCGCAGCCTCAGTCCCAGCCACTTCACGCTCCCAATGCTCACCTCGGCTCGATGGGAAGCCTCGATCTCAGCCATCGACTTTCCTATCTCTGCATCTATCAAGACCGGAGAGGTCATTTCGTTGGATGCGCTGCAGTTCCGCGAGCCGCTCGTCCAGCTCCATCACCGAAACCTCCAGAATTTTGGCCATATGGTCATGGCCCTGGTGAATGCGGATCAGCTCGATACAAGGCATTGCCAAAGCTTTTGCCGCCGCAAAGCTCCCCTTGGCATCTACCACTGCAGATACACCTTTCTCCAGCATTTTGTACACTCCCTCGACGAGGAATTTCACATACCCGTCGGCTTCCGCCAGCACCTGCGGCGTCATAGCAGGAGTTGAGGGAGCTACTACAGTTTGCGGACCGGAGGAAGATCCGCCGACCTCGATCTGAGAGGTTTGAATCTCGGCAGCAATAGGCTCTTCATCAACAGGGCCCAGACTGCTAGCCCGATGGAGCCGAAGGAACAGAAGGAGCCGGCGCATGCGTCGTGATAGTACCCCAAGTAGAAGGAGCAACAGAGGGTTCCACACCCTTACCCTTCTCAAGCCCGGAGAAATCACCGACGTCAACGGCTACCTCTTCCCCCGACATTCTATCAGCATCAGCCACCTCCCCCGGCAAAACGGGGAGGTCAACATTTATCTCCTGGCCAGTCCCCAGGAGACAAGACCGGCAGAAGAGTCTCATTCTTCTCAAGTCCCTCTACAGGGACAGAATCTGTCGCTACCCCGCCTGATCGGTAGCCATCTCTATGTCCATGGTTGAAGCCAAGGAAGGATTCGGCAATGATTCAGCCGACCTCCCTTCATCATGACCAGGAGGGGAATCAACCCTCTCCTCTATCCCCACTGCTTCTGCTGCCCCCGCAACAGACTCCTGCAGCTCCGGAGCGGTGTCATCGGAAGATGATGAACTCTATTCCTCTTCATCACCAGGAAGCTGCGCACTTGCTAAACCTTCGATATGTGAAGCCTCCGCTGTGGCCTTCGCCACCTCGGAAGCTGCTGCACCCTCAGGTTCCCTCCTGACCGGAACCTCTCCGATAACAGTATCCTCCGGATCTTCCTCCATGAGAGACATCATTGTCGGCGGGATACGCACTCCAGACGAGCTCGCCATCTCTTCTCGCCTACTCCCACCCGACTTTGGAGTACGAGGTTTTCTTTTTAGCGGCTCCTACAAAAGAAGATGGGATCTCGTAAGTGGCGGAACCA
Organism: Iris pallida; assembly: GCA_029216955.1. Taxonomy (NCBI): domain Eukaryota; kingdom Viridiplantae; phylum Streptophyta; class Magnoliopsida; order Asparagales; family Iridaceae; genus Iris; species Iris pallida. The sequence goes on along the minus strand of JANAVB010016710.1, from coordinate 34,504 downwards.
AAATCAGATTTAGTAGGATGTCCTTACCTCTTCGGACGCCGAATCCGATGACACCGTCGGTAACCATGCCTTCTTCTGCTTCTTCGACACAAGAGATTCAGCCCCTGTATCTGCACATCGTTTCGGTCGATCGCCCGAGGGTTCTGCTTGTGATGCGGAGGGGGCACTCCGTTGACCCACCCTGACGGACGATGCGGCCGAGCCTTCCCTGGCGTATCCCCAGTCGCTGCTAACTGGGTGCCTGCGATAAGGCTGGTCTCCCTGTCATATCCGGAGGGCGGGGCAGCCATAACACAGTAAAATTTGGCGGCCGAGTAAAGAATGGGCGGCCGCGGATCGGGGACGGGCAACGTAAAACGAGCTCCGGTACATCCGACATTATAGTAATGCCAAGCTCGTGCACCGTCCAACAAACTTCCAACATACCCCAGGGTATTACTGGGGTTATCCAACATCATCTGAGCATAACCAAATTACCGCACAAACGGCTCGGCAAGTACGGTTCCAGGTAGCACTGATTCCGGTTCCGGTACACCAGATGGGACGGCCGGATATTTTGCAACCAGCGGAATCCCCATTGAGGCAGAGTGGTAGTACCTTCGCCCAGGTCCCGTAAATCCTCGTTGGCCTCAAAACCCAAATAGATGGGACCAACTTTGGTGATCTCCCAACCCTGAAGACGGGATAAAACCTTTCTACAAACCGGGACACCAGTATGCGACCAGCTCCTCCGATGGAAACGACGAAGGAATGCATCTCCAGCCTTATAATCTCCTTCCGAGCCTGGGCTCATCACACTGGGATGATGCAGAATCAGCCATCCCATCAAATAGTGAAACGGCAGTTCGACGCGCGGGAAGTTATTGTTTCGGCCTCTGTCATGAATCACATTTCCAGCAAACTCTCTCAAACCTCGCTGCAGGTTACATACCATTGCGGAGAGAAGAGCCAAACGCCGACCGAAAAACCAGCTTCACGGCTGGCAGGATTAAGTTTCGGGTTACCCTCTCTACGGCACCGGATCCGCCCGCAAATACGCAATCCCGGAGCCATATCATCAGGTAGGATGCCAACACCGCCTTGGGTGACATCCGATAAGCAAGATGCCAGAAGCAGCTGTAGGAGCGTGCATCTGACTGCTGGTCCTCATTTCCTCGGGGATTTTTCTCCCCTAACCTGCTCATTTCGGACAACACTTCGCTACGAGAGAGCGCCGGTGGAGTGGAAAATTGTGAGGGATCCTCCTTGTCTTGTCTAAAGACATGATCTCTCCAAGCGGTCACATGAGGCTGCGTCCCGTTCCTATCCCGTCTCTGCATATAGTAATGATGACTCGCCACTTCCTTGAAGACGGCCGTCATCTCCTCAGCCCTGTCCCCCAGGACTTGAAGTTCCTCGTTGGTGGGAAAGTACTCTTCATAGGGTTCCGACCCCCAAGGGAGTTTTGACACCTCGTACATCTCATGAAGTGCGAACCCTAATTCCCCCACCGGGGTAAAGAAGGTCCCGGTATGGATATCAAACATCTCCAGGAGTGCGAGGAACATGTGCCTATTAAGGTCAACACCTGCCTGGGTAGCACGGATCGCGGCAGTCAACCCGATCTCTCGGAGCTCAGTCTGAAACCGCGACAAGATCCAGAGCGTCAGTTATCCCATTTGGAGACGTAATGGCACCAATCCTCCACCCGAAACTCTCCTATCGGGTAGGAACGTTCCATCAAAAACATACGATGTGTAAAAGTTGAAGCACTATAAGCAAACGTATCAATGGGTACATCACTGAAGAGGCTCCCAGGACGTAAAGTCCGCCTAAGTGTAAGAAGACCCAGACCGTACAACGGTCAAAGCATCCCTTTGGTCGGAAGTAGAATCAATTTAGATGACACCAGTCATCGCTCCCCCCTGAGAAGGGGTAAGCTCCCAAGACATTCTCCTCTGGGAAACAAGGCGACAGAAGGACGTCAAAGGCCACCTGACGTTCAAGTTGCTTAACAGTCATATGCACTCCATTCGCAGTAAAGAACCAGTCCTCCTTGACCTTCAGTACTGACGAATCAGTAGAAGTGAGACGGTCTCCAAACAGGAACTCAGGCTTCAGGAAGGTCACTTTATCAGATGTGGAGGGTTTAATGACTCCACGCTCCATCATCCGTTTGAGGAACCAATACTGCTGTTCACGGATTAGGGTCATTCTCTCAGGAGGCTGATCCAGCATAAGAGCATCTTGAGCAGGGTTTATCACTTCCTCGTTATGCTCTACTCCCATTTGGTTGAAGGCAGCCTCCAAGAAAACTTCACTCAAAGGCGGGATTGCCATCGACACTAGTAAAAAATCAGAAAAAGTCAGAAGAGAACACACAAATGTGTCTAAAGGAGAAAACTGCGGCACATCACCAGGGTTTAAACCCATGCGCGTCAGCAGTATAGCCTCGGCGCATCATCAGGGTTTGAACCCATGCGCGTCAGCAGTATAGCTTCGGTGCATCTTCAAGGTTTGAACCCATGCGCGTCAGCGGTATAAGCCTTGGCGCATCCAAGGTTTAAACCCATGCGCGTCGGCGGGCAAAGACCGCGGCACATCATTAAAGACTCAAGGCCTATGTGCGTTGGCGTACGGACAATGAGACTTACCAACCACCTCCGGCCGAACTTCGACAGGCCGACGGGGAACGACCGCCGCCGCAACTTCCGCGGACTCCTTCGCTTTCTCCTTCCCCTTGCCGGCAGTGCCGCGAGGAGTCTTGGGGGCCATTCTCTCGAAGAAGGAGAAGTTAGGATTTTGAAGAAGAAACTCTAAAGAAACAGAGGCACAGAGAAGAAGAACTCTTTCTCTCTCCAACTCTTACCTATTTATAGGGCATGGTCGCACGCGTGAACAGATGACGTGTGATCTCAGCCGTCGCCTCGGGTTCTGTGCAAGGATAGCAGCAAATAAAACCAAAAGATCATCATTAATCTTTTCGGTTACCGAGGCACCATCATCATTAACTGAGAAGAGCATGCGCCCGAACAAGCATGCGCCCAGAAATCATGCGCCCTGACCTCCATGCTTCTTATTTCAAAGTATTCCAAAACTTATTCAAAAGTTTTGAAAACTTTGAAGGGGGTCTTGTAGAAGCATGGAATTTCACAACCAGAAAGCCCATGCGCCAGACACTACATGCGCCAGAACTCAGATGAAGAACTTCACAGCAAAGTCAATAAGTATAGACATTTGAAGAAGGACTTTTTATTTATATATAAAAGTCTATTACATGTCTAGAAAAGGTTGTACAAAGGAGAATTTCTACAAAAGAAAGAGCCTAAGTCTACAGCCAGTGGCCATCATGCGCCTTCAGATAAGCGCAGCGGCCACCATGCGCCTCCAGATAGGCGCAGCATCACTATGCGCCACCAGTGAGGCGCAGCAGATATCATGCGCCTCCATCCAGGCGCATCCCATCATCTCTTCAGCACCTCAGTTATGTGCATCCCTTCAGCCAAATTCTTCCAGCCAGGTTCACCTGGCCGAGCAGAGCCCAGTTATGTGCCGCTCTTCCAACCAGGCTCGCCCGATAAATGCTTCGACACAAAGCATCTGGCTGGAACCAAGGAAGAGGAGCACCGTAAATGCTGTGGCCAGGGGAGGCTTCGAAAGAGCCTCCAAAGCCGAAGGAAGACCGTGATCGAAACCACGGCTAAAGGAGCAGCTTTCGACACGATCAAAGTGGGGAAACCCCACTTTGCAGGAAGAGAGAGCCTTGCACCGCCATTCCGATCTACGGCTCTTCCGGAATAACGGAGACGAGGCTCGAGCATCCTTATCTTTGGATGCAACAGGCACCTTCCGCCTGCCTCAGAATCCCTCAACTCCGTCTTTTGGATGTAACAGTCACCTTCAAGTGCATCAAAGACAACACAGCGTCTCATCTTCACCCTCGGGAGCACTTCGTCAGTAGAATGCACCCGTATGTTCAAGTTCATATTGGAAGTACGTGAGGAAATGAGAAGCAAATCTTCTCTCTATGCCACTATTTATAGGCCGGGCAGATCAAACCACGCGCCAAGTGGATGGCCCTCCGAATTCCGTGCAATGAATTTACATTAAATGGATGAACCGGACGCCTCGAATTCAGCCAAACGGCTATTAATAGCACTTGAAGAGCGAGACAGCCGCATCATTAAAAGACATGTCCGATGCGCCAGCCAGACAGCGCATCACACGGACGCAACCTTCGGCGTCAGGCGCATTATACAGACGCGCCCTACAGTACTCGGCGCATTATAGAGGATGCGCCCCCACACATCTCCATACCGAGTAGAACGCCAACCGACGCGCCCACTTAGCTGTCCATCGAACGTCACCAACATAAATGCTGAACTGATAGAGTTGGCAGCACGCCTCCCAAAGTCTGAACAGTTGACAGCTTTATTCAGAAAATGAAGCGTCGGCAACGTCAGCATCATCATGACTCTATTCCGACGGCTACTGCCACGTGGCCACCCGCATGCACCTCTACGACCATGCGTCCACACCCGCATGCGCCTCTACGGCCATGCGTCCAAACCAGCATGCGCCTCAAAAGCCATGCGCCTCAGACCCTTCACTGATATACAGAGAAGAGTCTCCAGTTGAAGTTTTGCATGCGCCTCAAAAGCCATGCGCCCCAGACTGATCTCTGATCCCGAAAGACAGAAGGAAAGTCGCCTGCATGCGCCTCAAAAGCCATGCGCCCCAGACTGATCTCTGATCCCGAAAGACAGAAGGAAAGTCGCCTGCATGCGCCTCAAAAGCCATGCGCCCCAAATGGTTTGTAACTCCTAAAGGTTATGAGCCGCAGCCTCCTCCTGCGTCCAATCCAAGGCACCCACCAGATCACTCCTCTCCACCAAATCCGAGATCTTCGAACCATGAGTCGACGACACGTGTCTTTTGACTCAACTCGTCCAAGATTTCAGCAACGGAAAGATCTTCCCCCTGCTACGTGCCGGCTCACAACAGCAGTATGAAGAGTTCTCCCCCTCGATCAGGGCGCAACATCCATGCGCCTCTATCAGCAACCTCCACGTGGCGTTCCCACACCGGCGCATCCTACATGCGCGCATGAGCAGCCAGCCTGCAAAACTATAAATAGAAGGATCATCCCCTTCACACACATACGGAGACTCAGAACATAAGACTCACAGAGAATCCACAACAGAGAATCACCGGAGAGGCAGTTCTAGACACTCAACGTTCCTCCTCTCAGCAAGCTCCAGCACCCAGAGTAATCAACACCTTCAGAGAACCGATAACCGCCGTCAGCCGGTCAACGGAGTCAACGCATTACCACTCGCTCCATTGGCCTAAGGACCCAGCTTAAACAAAAGTGTACTCCTAGGACTACATCAGTCCTATATTGTATCACTGTTCTGTTTGTATTAAGATTTCAATCAAAACAATTTTAATGGCAAACAACAGTGCCCAAATGGTGCCATGGATACTGGCCTAGAATCTATTATTGTAGGAGAACTCTACCAAGTGCAGGTGATCTTCCCACGAACCACCAAAGTCAAGTATACATGATCATAACATATCTTCGAGGGTTTGAATCGTGCGCTCCGACTGACCATCTGTCAGCGGACGATAAGCTGAACTGAAGTTGAGACGAGTCCCAAAACTCTTATAAAGACTCATATAACGCCCCAGTCCCAAAATATGTAGGACCAAGTACGTAGACATGCCAGCTGTATACATACGAAGTGCAAGGGCTTTGTATGTATATATAAGCTGTAAATACAGTAATCTAAGACAAACTAAATCTCATCCACAATGAAAATAATAATATAAAAATCAACTTGAATATTTTGATACAATCGTTGGGCGGAGACAAAGTCCACTACCAACTATCTCAATGAAAGAAATGTACAAGAATCGATCAATAAGATGGCAAGACGAACCAAGCGCAATTGTCTTCGAAGGAATAGAGAAGACCACGGCCTTGGCTAGGATACCTGCGGAAGACATGAACACACACTTGGGAAAAAACCAGGTCCTCAAACGGACGTAGCAAGATAAAGGAAGAACAAGCTAATATGGACTATCAGAATAATAAATAATATATAAAAGACTATCTTAGACACAAATATGCAAAGGAGATTCTAACCGCCTAGTGTGCTACTTAGAGGACAACTTTCATGCGCATGGGTGGGATTTTAGGCTATGTGTACGTAACTGACATCCAGTCATCTGTATCCGGCCGTAACGTCCAAAAAGTCAGAGGGTATCTGTAAATAAATCACCACAGTTCCATCCGGAGACTGTGGTTTACCTATTTGGATTCCCATACGCACTAGCGACTGTCCTCCCCCAATATTTCCTACATTGTTCAAGTCATGTCCATGGCTCGTCCAGTTTTGTAACTGCTTGAGTCTCTAAAACCCTAGTCATAGCAGTTACGATCATCTACCGTCACACGACTTTAGAGATGGCCAATCCATAAGTCATGCCCTAGCAAAATGTCTCATATTGTATAGTGTGAGTGTCATGGCCAAAGAAAGATATAAGGATATCCCCCAACAAGAAGGTAGTCTGCTAACACTAAGTTAATATGCATATAATAAAGTAAAACGACTAATTGAGTCGCTTGCAACCAAGTGTAGCTTGGACGCGCAATTTATAACAAAAAACTACAATATGAAACAAGTAAATAATACGAAAAATAAATAATGTGACAGTAAATTAGCAAGGTATACTTGTTTTGTTGCGACGCCTGGTGAGCTGCTGGTGTGGTACAATAAAGGTGGCATAAGATCGACTTCGAGTAACAACTATGCAAGGTGACCTCTGATGGTGGCACGGACAGTTCCATTGGGTCCAGAAGGGTCAAATTAGTTAGGTTCGACATAAGGTAGGCTTGAATTGGCGATCAAATAGGAAAGAGGGGGTTGAGTCACGGTCGAAAGAATAAAGAAAATTTTGACGAATAATAATTATATTTTAGAAAACTAATTTATAATACTTGAAATATAATTTTTATTAGTCAAAACATGTTTTAAAATAAATATCCAAAAATCAAAAGTCGTTTCAAGGCAAAACGCTTAAGTTTGTAGCTTATATATAAAAACTATATATCATTATTAATATCTTCGACAAATAATTAAAATAATAGAAAAAAATATTTTATAATTTGGAAATCTACTTTTATGATAAAAATATATTTAAATAAATATTATATAATCTAGAGAATTTATTTTTGGCTTAAACCAAATTTGGAAATTACCTAGATAGCTTTACCTCTATACTATACATATAGTTTTGAAAAATAATAATATACAATCTTAAATACTAACCTTAATAATAATAATAATAATAATAATATATAATATCCACTAATAACAATACTAATAATCAGGAACTGTTATTAACCATATTGTTAATTTAATAATAATAATTATAATTAAAACCTTAATTCAAGGTTGCTATTCCTCGGGAGAGATGAAGCAAAACCTACAACAACAAAACAAAGAATATAAAATAAGAAGCATCTTGGCTGTCTTCTCTCAAAAATAATAAAAATAATCTAACACTTAATCTACTACTCCCCAAATAAGGAAAAATAGATAAGAAATAATATATAAATAAATAAAACAAAGGAGAACACAAGAATAATAATATTAAAAAATTATAAAAAAATATTTACTTTCTTCTTCCCGAAAACGAGCAGCCTCATTTCCTTCACAATCGAAGAAAGAGAGAGAGAAAGAGAGGCACGAAAAAGAGGGAAGACGGAGAGAGGGAGTGAGATAAATCGGGGGAGAGAGAGGGTCGGGAGAGAAGGCTGGGAAAGGAAGCAGAGTCGCGGCGGAGATCTCTCGGCGGGTGTCACACCCCAGAACTAGAATACTGGAGAGCGGGGGCAGACATAGCCAGCTACGTATAACGGAATGGACTCCACACCGCTATACGGTCACGGCTGTCTAGATATGTGAGGGTTTCACTACAATCCATCAGTCTCTTAAGGTCATAAAATAGCCTATTGTCTCAATCTCAACCAACTAATAATAATCACAAGATATCAGATCTCCAAATACACAATTGTAAGGCGTCCCAAACATTACATATCCAGAGGATCATGAAGCTAGTCGTTACAAAATGTGAGGACTAGCAAGAGTTTAGTCATACATGATCAACCCCCGGGGCTTGTCAATCATGTTACAGCCCGTAGGCAGACAGTAAGTAAGTACAATCGAGCTAACATTTGCTCGTCGGCTAAACGCCTCAAAAGAATAATTTACAATATTACAGTGGGAGAACAAAAGAAACCCACTCGACGCCCTGGTTACGCCTGGTGACTACCATCGGGCTGGAAGACAGGTAGATCCTTTACTGCTGCTCCGGTATCTGGCCATACAAAACCAGCTGGGTCAGACCCCAGGAAGAGCAAGTGCCACAAAGGAGGCCACAAAATAAGAACCAAAGCCAGCAAATTAGCACAATAATATAATTACATAATAAGAGACAGTAGTTTAAGAAAAGTATGATGAGTAATTATAAAAGACAATCTTGCATAGAATTACTAAAAGACAAGACATATGGAAAAGCATGACAGGATGATATACGATGAGATAACCATGGGACTATTCAGATAGCTAGGTTACAACCCGTAAACCAAACAAGGACCGGGGTTGTAACCCTTCGTCTGAACGGAACTTGGTTTCTCTCACCATTTATCGGCAAGATAAATATAAGAAATCAGGTCAAGTAACAATCTGGAGTGACAATCATTATAGTGACAATCTGGAGTGACGATCATTCAATCATTCTGGTACAATCTTACAATCAATCAATTCTAGACAACTACTGGACTAGACTCCATCCAAGCAATCACGGCCAATCATTGCCTACGGCTTTCTACATTAACTAACTAGGGTTATCACAATCCTAGTTACTAGCAAGATGCAATGAGATGCTCCAAGTAGTCACAGGCCCTGCAGCTATCCAGGTTATCCAGGCAATCATTATAGTGACAATCTGGAGAGTACAATGCATTTAGAGTGACAATAGGGTTCCATCATTAAAGTGACAATCAAGAGTGCCCCACATAACAGTGGGCTGGAAATGTGCCCTACTCGTCGGCAGGCTACAAGTCCAATCATTTGCGGCCGGGATAACGGGATCGCCTGTAACTGGGGAACATCTCTTCATGACTAGTGAATTATACTAATTATTAACCTTAGTCCAATTCAGTAGGTACTCCTGACCGTGGTACTCAGGAGTCCCCTTCTAGACATGATGCAGGACATGACTGGATTATTTGTAAAAGCACAATCACCCATGGTGTCAGGATTAATTATACAGGTCATGTCATGTCAGGTAGCTGTCGCAACAGCTATTCAAGATGTATCTGGTCAGGTTATCATATCAAGTGTACTAGTCAGGAGTGCGCCACGACGGGCCACTATCAGGTCATGCTCAATTATCAATTCCAAACATATCCAGTAAATTCGTGATTATCAAGTTCAGGACAAAAGGCGTAAGGATATAAAATGGGCGTAAAATATCTAATAAAATATCAATATACAGGACAATAGAAGAGCCAAGCTTAAAGAAATAAGACCAAACTCCAAGAGCCTGGGTTAAGCAAGGGGGTCAGGGGAGCAGCGTACGAAAAGTCACGTACGCCGAGAGAGCAGCGTAGGTGAAAGTCACGCACGCTACAGGGAGCAGCTGCGTGAAAGTCACGCACGCTCAAGGAAGCAGCTGCGTGAAAAGTCACGCACGCTTAAGGAAGCAGCTGCGTGAAAAGTCACGCACGCTCAAGGAAGCAGCTGCGTGAAAAGTCACGCACGCTACAGGGAGCAGTGTACGTAAAAGTCACGCACACTCAAGGGAGCAGCTGCGTGAAAAGTCACGCACGCTCAAGGGAGCAGTGTACGTGAAAGTCACGCACGCTACAGGGAGCAGTGTACGTGAAAGTCACGAACGCTACAGGGAGCAGCTGCGTGAAAAGTCACGCACGCTCAAGGAAGCAGCATACGTGAAAAGTCACACACGCTACATGGAGCAGTGTACGTGAAAGTCACGCACGCTCAAAGAGACACGCTTCCAACAGGAAGCGTACTCAAGCCTGCATACGCAGCGCTAAAGAGCGTGCGTAGCTCAGTGTGCGTAAGCTAAACAGCTATGCACACTGCTCACTGTCTCCTCCAAACAGCAAGAACACCATGGATGAACCCAAAGCTTCCAAGCATCATAACTTGGCCATCCGAACTCCAAATTCGGATTTCCAAAGTTCCAACTGGAGTGAAACTGAATGCTCTTCCACATAGAAGCATCAAAAACCTATAAAATCCAACTAAAGTAGATCAAACCATGCAAAATCCAAAAATGGGAAAAACTTAGATCTAGAGCAATGGAGACACCAAATCACAAAAAGCCAAGAACTAATGTTGATCACCATGCCCTAATCTATCAAATGGATAAGGAAAAGAGGGTTCTCATGTAGTGGCAAGATACACTTGCCTAGGGTTGGGAGAGTTATGGAGGAAGGAGAAGAAAAAAAATAAATGGTGGTGATAATGAGAGAGAGAGTGGTAGGTGGGGATTATAAAGAGGGAGGGGATGTGGTGTGATGAGGGTGGAGCATAGGCTAAGGTGATCCAACCATAAAGAACCAAACCAAACCGAACCAACCCAATAAAACCGAGCCAAGCTTAAAACCCAAAATACGAGAATTACTAAAATTCTACAAGTTGAGAAAAATAAAAATACATGCCAAAAATTAGATACGAGTATAAATATGAATTACAGGAAATGAGGGTGACAGCGGGCGCGGCTAGGGCGTGGGCTTCTTCGGCGCGACGGAGCACGCCGGTGCTCGGCGGTTGCCGGAGCTTTCGAGCTCGGCGGAGGGAGCTCGCCTCCGACGTGCGGTCGCCGGAGGACAACGCGGCTGGCGTGAACTCGACAAGGGTTTGGGGAGTCTGGGAGGCAAGGGGCTGACGGCGAACACGGTAGAGGGGGTTCGGGATGCTAGAGGGGACTGCGGTGGCTTCACCGGCGGTAAGGCGGTCGGAGGGAGCAGACTTGGTCACCGGTGGGCGGATCTGGAGAGAGATGCGCGGAGTGGGTTCAGGTGGCGATCGGGAGGCGTGGTGCTGGCACGAACGACGGCGAGAGGTACTGGCGAGGGTTACCGAAAACTGGTCGCAGGAGACAGCGATGGTCACGGGTCCGCGACTTCCGGCACTGGGACGGCCGGAGGAGCACAGAACCGCCAAGGAGTAGAGGCACGGCAGATCTCCGGTGGAGGTAAGGGTATTTTTCCTAATATTTGGGGTTTTATGATGGACGGTGGTGGTGTGGGGAGACGATGGGGTTGGTGTCAGAAGAGGGTGGCCGCGATGGCGGCTTGGTCGGTCGGTCGGTCGATTTGCGGCATAGTACGATGGTTGTCATTATGGCAGGGGTGGTTGGTTGTGGAGATGACGGTGGAGACGATGCTAAGGAGGGCCAAGGCGGTGGCAGTGTTCTTTGGCACACAGATAATGTGTAGGGATGGAGTCGACGGGGACACGGTGACACAGTGAAATTAGGGATTAGGGTTAGAGTTTGGGATTTGATTTGGGTTGTATCGTATCGGGGTTGTCCGACACGACGGAGAGGGGGTCGGGAAATTGTAAATGTAATGGAAAGATATAGTAGTTGGGTGAGGAACAGACATGATGCACGGCACGTTTGGTTGTAGAATTTTGGAGAATAAAAATATATGGATGAGTACCTGCCTATTTATAGGATGTGAGAATTCCCAATTGGATAAGAATTAGGAGTAGTTTAAACCCAAAAATAGATAATTCGTAATTTAATTTAAATCCATTTAAATCGATCCAATCAAAAATAATCCAAATCCAAATTCTAATTTAAATCTAGATAATCAAACTCAAATTAAAAATTCTATCTTTAAATGTAAACTATTTAAATTAAATCTAAAAATTCTAATCAAAGATTTAATTTGCCACAATAATTCCAAAATATATTTTTCAAAAATACTAATAATAATAATTTTGAAAATTACATTATTTTTAAAAATAAACTAATAAATAATTATGAATTATATATGTATTTCCAAATAATATTTACATCAATATACTTTTCTAATATACCATTTTATAGGAAAAATTATTTATTATTATAATTGTATAAATGAAAGCCTTTATAAATAAAATAACAAACTTGGGAATTTTGGAACGATAACTAAAAATAATTATTACATATACTATTTTGAAACTATAAAAATAGAAAAATATTTTTCTAAAAATATGTACGCTCGCACATATTCGCACTCGTCGAGCAATTACGAAAGAAATAAAATTTCGCACACGACGTACAATACAACTACGCGACATGCAATAGAAAATAAAAAAATCAGTACCAAATTTATATTTAAAAAATAGTAAAAATTTAGGAGTTTTACATCCTGTTGGCACATTTTATTTTGATATATTAACAACATCTTCGTAGTTTAGTTTTCTGTTTCTTCAGATTCATATCTTCTCAGAAGCTCTACTACATAAAGTCTATCCTTTCAAGTGCTACCATCCATTGCATTGAAGACTGAAGCAGATACCGACACTCCTTGCATGGACGGCTTCCTACACTGCTTAAAAGATTTCAAGTCTGTACAAGGTCTAGGTATATCTGTAAACACTTAAGGTTTGGTGACAAACTAAAAGCTTTAAGTCAAAAATCAATATCTTATAGAACGGCATACCGGCGGTAAGCTCCGGCATACCGGCGGTATACCGTTTTTCATCCACAAACTTTCTGTAAAAAATTGTCAGCATACCGACGGTAGGCTCCGGCATACCGGAGGAATACCGTTTTGTGGACCACAAAACGTTCTGTAACAAACGTCGGAATACCGACGGTATGCTCCGGCATACCGGCGGAATACCGTTTTGTTTGTCTCAAAAATGTTCTGTGATAAACGTCGGAATACCGACGGTATACTCCGGTATACCGGCGGTATACCGTTTTGTGAGCCATAAAACCTTCTGTGAAAAACTTCGACATACCGACGGTATGCTCCGGCATACCGACGGTATACCGTTTTGTTTATTACAAAAAGGTTCTGTGACACACAACTGTGTACCGACGGCATACCGTGGCATACCGACGGTATACCGGCTTACGAAATTTGATTTTTGAATGTCATGGACTGCATTAATGGCAGCATTAAATGCTCCCAACGGATATTAATATGACCGTTACTGTTCGACCGATTACTGATGGTATGCCGCTGCATACCGACGGTATGCCGGTCTGGCTGTATTCAGGAGCATTAAATGCCACCTACTCTTGGTTTCTCTATAAATGAAAGCCTTCTCGCTCTTGAAGCTTTCACCAACTCTTGCCATAAATTTTCCAAACAACCAAGAGCTCCACCATTAATACTCTACCAAGCTTTTAATTGTCATCCTCTCCCAAAGTGCTAGAGTATTTAAGAGTTGTATTTTTGATCTTCACGTGTTAGAAGATCAATAAGTTCTCTTCTCTTTTGTTTGAAGTTGGCGAGCCTTCGTAAGAAAACTCGTGTGTTGAAGTTGGCGAGTCTTCGATCCAAACTCATGTTGAAGTTGGCGAGTTCTTCGGATCCAAACTCGTGTGTACTATTTGATTAAATAGTGGATTTAAGCCGGAGAGAGTTCCGGGACTGGATTGCCTCAAGCGAGGATACCAGGATACATCTTGTGTTTGATCTTCCTACTCTCTTTTTTATTTGTCATATATTGCTTCTTGTGATCAAGTTATTTTTTTTTCCTATTCACCCCCTCAAGGGTTCTACAATTGGTATCAGAGCTTTGTTCTCTTGATTTGGATTTACACCCTTTGAGTGATCCATGGCCACTAACCCCAGTATCAACACCTTCCACAATGAGGGACACTCCACAAATAGGCCTCCCCTATTTGATGGAACCAACTATAACTACTGGAAGATTAGGATGAGCATTTATCTGAAGTCCATAGATTTCGATTTATGGGACTGTGTGATAAATGGTCTCCCTACTCCTTCCAGAGTTATTGAGGATATTGCATCTGACACCCTTAGGGACACACTTACTGAAAACACCAAAAGTTTGCTAGTCGAGATGCCAAGGCTATGAACGCTCTTTATTGTGCTCTCGATAGTAGTAATTCAATAGAATCTCCACTTGCAAGACTTCTAATGAGATTTGGAAGTTACTTGAAGTCACACACGAGGGTACTTCACAAGTGAAGGAATCCAAGATTAGTAGACTTACGCAAGAATATGAGTCCTTTAAGATGAAGCATGATGAATCTATTACTTGCATATTTACTCATTTTGGTGATATTATTAATCCTCTCTCTTCTCTTGGTAAAGAATATTCTGCTCATGAAAAGATCAGAAAAATTCTTAGAGGATTGACAAAAGTATGGAGTCCTAAAGCTACCACAATCATTGAGGGAAACGACCTGACAGTCATGAACCTTGAGACCCTCATGGGTAAGCTAATAAATCATGAACTCGATATGAAGGATTAAGAGGAATCCTCCATACAAGAGAAGAAGAAAGAGAAGGCCAAAGAGAAGGAGAAGTCTCTTGCTCTCAAATTACAAAGTCCTACTCCAAGGATAGCTCCGACGACAATGAGTCGGACGATGATGAAGAAATAGCTCTCACAGCTAAGCACTTTCGGAAGTTTCTCAAATTCAACAAAGCCAACCGCTTCAGATGGGACAATGAGGAAGATCCGACGTGTTATCAATACAGAAGAACCAGACATATCAAGAGGGACTATCCGATGATAAGAAAAGACTCAAGCAAGTACGAGAAGCCTAGCAAATGAAGCTCGTCCTCCAGGAAATTCTCCAACACAAGTATTTGGTGTGAGAGTGACGCAAGCGACTCCAACAACGACAAAAATGCGAACACAATGCCAACGTTTGTCTCATGGCAACCGATGAGGTACTTGATGATATCTCCTTAAATACTCTTACTTATGATGACTTGGAAAAAGCTATCCTTGAACTACATGAAGAGCACAAAGGTGTTAGGAACAAATACAAGAAATCTCTAAAAGGTTGATGCTCTTCAACTTGAGGTAGAAAGACTCTCAAGCATCATTATTGATGTAAAAGGAAAATCTCCTACTTCTGACTTGGATGAGATAGAGTCTTTGCGACTCAAGTTTCAAGAATCTCTTGTCACCATCAAGAAAAAGGATGATGAGATTCAATCCATGAGAAGAGCTTATGAATTTGCTATTCATAAGGTTCAAGATGCTAATAGGAGAGAATATGATACTTCTATTAATTAAGTATAATGATCTTCTTGTTCAGAGTAAGAAACTGGGTAATAAGAACACTACTCACATGCACACTCCAAGACACCTCCACACTCATCACAATGCTAGGCATACTTCTTACATGAACACTACACACAAATCCTTTTCTAACACAAGGAAAGGATCATTTGTTAAGAAAAACACTTCGCATCATTCCTTTTATTATCATCATCATAATACTAATGATAGAACTCCTCGCACTAGAAATTCACATATGCATGATACTTGCACATCTTCTTCTAAATCCTCTATGATTTGCAACTACTATGGCTTGCTTGGACATACGACCAATTATTGTCATACAAGGAAACTAGTTGATAAGAAAGTTTTTAAGTGGATTCCTAAGACTAACACTCAAGGACCCATACGATCATGGGTACCAAAATGTTCATCTTCAACTTATGTTGTAGGAGAAGAGTCCTTCTCATGCTAGAAGCAAGTGGATTCTCGATAGCGGTTGTTCACGGCACATGACCGGGGATGCTTCATTATTTACAATGTTATCGATGAAGAAGGAAGGACACGTCTCCTTTGGCAACAATCTTAAAGGTCACATTATAGGAAATGGTAATATCGGTTCCCCTCCTTATCCTTGTATTAAGAATGTGTGTCTTGTTACTAATCTTAAACACAATCTTCTTAGTATTAGTCATCTTACCGATAATGGTTATGATATCAAGTTTGTTAAGCTCAAATGTTTCATTACCGATAGTTCAAGTGGATCTATTGTTTATGAAGGCATTAGAGAAAACAATATCTATGTTTTATATCTTGTCGAAGACACTAACAATGACAGGTGCTTAGTTGCTAAGAACGATGAGAGTTGGCTTTGGCATATGAGGCTTGGACATGCCAACATAGATACTATTTCTCTTCTTGCTACCAAGAAGCTCGTAAGAGGACTCCCAAGTATCCCGTTCAAAAAGGATATGGTGTGTGAAGAATACGAGAAGAGTAAGTTGACCAAGTCATCCTTCAAATCCATCAACTCTGTGAGTACCTCTAGACCTCTTCAACTTATTCATATGGATCTTTTTGGTCCTAGTAGAATTACTAGTCTTGGAGGCAAGCTTTATGCTTTTATTTTGGTTGATTTTTTGAGATTTACTTGGGTTGTTTTTCCTGCTTGCAAAAGTGATATTTTCGTAAATTTGTTGCTTTTTGTAAACGTGTTCAAAATGAGAAAGGTTTTTCTATTAACAAGATTAGGAGTGATCATGGAGGAGAATTTGACAATGCCGATTTTAAAAGTTTTTGTGAAAAGAATGGTTTTGGACATGATTTTGCTTGTCCACAAACTCCTCAACAAAATGGTGTTGTGGAGAGAAAGAATAGAACCCTTGGCAACATGGCCCGGGTTATGTTAAACCAATATAAGCTCCCCCAATATTTTTGGGCGGAAGCCGTTAATACGGCATGTCATGTTATAAATAGGGTCTTGATTAGACCTATTTCTAAGAAGACTCCTTATGAGCTTTGGTTTGAAAAATTCCCTCTATTGAATATTTTAAAGTTTTTGGTTGTAATTGTTTTATTTTGAATACCAAGGATAACCTAGGCAAGTTTGAAGAAAAAGCCTATGAAGGAATATTCCTTGGATACTCTATGCATAGTAAAGGTTTTCGTGTTTTAATAAAAGAAGTCTTGTTGTCGAAGAGTCAATCAATGTCTCTTTTAATGAACTTAACTCTTCTACATTCTCTTCTTTCGATGATATTGATGACATCTCGTTTGGGTTGGAGAACTCCTCTATTGGAGATCGTCCCTCTTCATCTAACAGTAAAGTTGTGACTCCTCCAACAAAAGAGTCTCCACCTCTCGAGCCTCCTCAAAAGGATCTCCCAAAAGAATGGAGATTTGTCACCAACCATCCTAAGGAACTTATCATTGAGGATTAGGGGTGGGCATACGGGTCCAGGATCCGCGGTTCCGATCCGGCCCGAACCGTATATTGGTCAAACGGGGCGGTTCCTAAAATTTGGAATTTAAACGGGGCGGGCCGGGACGGGTCGTTTGACACTAACGGGGCGGGGCGGATCCTATTTTCAAAACAAACGGGGCCCCGAACCGACCCATTTCTAGGAGTATGATTTTTTTTATTTATCAATTTTGATTTTTTTATATTATAATTTATAAATAATGCACACGTTATTGTTTAGTAAACAAATTCTAGAAATTGGAAAAACATAATACTTGTTTTGTTCTTCTATATAATAGAACATGTGTAAATGTTTACTATTCTATAATTTTTTGAATTTTTTTTGGATCCGTTTGGACCCGCGGTTCGGCTCGGTTTGTACCCGTTTCGAACGGGTCGAATCCGTACCAGTTCCAATAATTTTTGGACCCGTCCCGCCCCGCCCCGCCAATTAACGGGTCCGGTCCGGATCCATAAAATTTGGACCCGGCCCGACCCGTGCCCACCCCTATTGAGGATCCTTCCTCCAGTGTTAGCACTAGATCCTCAACTCGTGATCTTTGTGGGAACGTGGCTCTTATCTCTCAAATAGAGCCTAAAATGTTAATGATGCTTTTCTTGATGAATTTTGGATGATAGCGATGCAAGAAGAGCTAAATCAATTTGAGCGAAATAAGGTTTGGGAACTTGTCCCAAAACCTAGCAATCACCCCATTATTGGAACTAAATTGGTGTTTCAAAATAAACTTAATGAAGATGGATTAATGACTCGTAACAAAGCCCGATTGGTTGCTCAAGGCTATAACCAAGAGGAAGGCATTGACTACGACGAAACCTATGCTCCGGTTGCTCGTCTTGAATCCATTCGCATGCTATGTGCCTTTGCTTGCTTTAATAATTTTAAACTCTTTCAAATGGATGTTAAGAGTGCTTTTCTAAATGGTATTATTAAAGAGGAAGTTTATATAAACAACCTCCTGGCTTTGAAGATTTTCAATTTCCTAATCACGTGTTCAAACTACACAAAGCCTTCTATGGCCTCAAACAAGCTCCTCGTACTTGGTATGAGCGCCTTAGCTCATTTCTTGTTTCACACAACTTTTCTAAGGGCAAAGTCGACACAACACTTTTTATCAAATCCCATAATGGCACTCTTTTATTGGTTCAAATTTACGTCGATGACAATTTTTGGTTCTACTAACAAGATACTTTGTGTAGAATTTGCTAAAGTTATGCAGGAAGAATTTGAAATGAGCATGATGGGTGAACTATCATTCTTTTTGGGCTTACAAATCAAACAAGGACCCAAAGGGACCTTCATCAATCAAGCAAAATATATAAAGGATCTCCTCAAGCGTTTCGAACTTGACTCATCCAAATCAATGAGGACTCCTATGGAAACAACTACAAAGCTTGACAATGATGAAGATGCCACATCGGTTGATATTCTTAAGTATCGAGGTATGATTGGTAGTTTACTTTATCTTACTGCTAGCCGTCCTGATATCATGTTTAGTGTTTGTCTTTGTGCACGATATCAAGCAAATCCAAAGGAATCGCACTTATGTGCCGTAAAACATATTTTTCGGTATCTCAAAGGCACCGTGAACATGGGCCTTTGGTATACGAAATCTTCATCCTTTGAGCTTCACGGCTTTTCGGATACAGATTTTGCCGGATGCAAGATTGACCAAAAAGCACTAGCGGCACATGTCAATTCCTTGGGAAATCCTTGGTATCGTGGTTTAGTAAGAAACAAAATTCTCTTGCTCTTTCAACCACTGAGGCCGAGTATATTGCGGCTGGTTGCTGTTATGCACAAATTCTTTGGATGTCACAAACACTTTTAGATTACGGTATTTCTCATACTTGTACCCCTATTAAATGTGATAACACTAGTTCGATCAATCTCACGAAAAACCCGATTTGTCACTCACGCACGAAGCACATTAAAATTAGACATCATTTTCTTCGTGATCATCAACAAAAGGGGGATATCCGCCTAGAATTTATTGACACTACCTATCAGTTAGCCGACATCTTTACCAAATCGCTCCCGGAGGATCGCTTCGTTTTTTTCTGCCAAGAATTAGGCATTTTAAATATCGAATCGTAGTTTTCCTCGGGCTGCACACCGACGGTATACTATGGTATACCGATGGCATGCCAATTTTGATTCAGAATTATGTTCTGTGTCAAAATTAGTATACCGTCGGCATACAACGGCATACCGGCGGTATACCGATTTACGGCGGATTGCTGAGTCAAATCTGGCACGGGACCCACCTTTTCTTCCATTCTCTCTTTTCCTTCATCCTCCTCATTTAATACCTTTCACATCAATCTATTCCATATTTATTACCCAACTCCTCCACTCCTCTTCCCCATATCTCAACTTTCATCATCATTAACTACCCATCTCTTCCACTTCCCCCATTTACTCCTCCTTTATCTCCATCATCATTTCCAACCCACCCTTTCCCCTTCCCAAATATCCATAACTACTCTCCTTCCCATCTTCCCCTTAAAGTCCCTACTTTCTTCTTCCTTTTTCCTCTACCACTATCATCCTCTCAAAACCCTACTTCCCTCTTCACCTATCTTCTTCTCCAAATGGCTGCCCCAAGCGTGCTCGTTCCTCCTCCGTCGCGTCGAATCCATTCACCCCGGTGGCTCTCCCACATGGATTTGACCAGCGGGTGTTCACGTCCTCCTTGGCTGCCGATTCGTGGTTCCAATACTTCATGCACCATAATGTATTCAAAGGACGTGCCGTTAACTGTAATCTATTCCCCGGCCATCGTTCTCTCTTCGACGAGGCTGGTCTTTCTTCCCTCCTTCGGCGTCAAGTGCCCGTCTACCCCGCCGTCGTGCGTCTTTTCTACTGCAACATGATCCCTGATGTCGAAAATGGCGCCATTGAGACAATTTTTAATGAACGCCATTTCCGCCTGACGGCTCGTGACATCGCCAGCATCCTCGGCATCCCGGACAGAGGCGAGGCTCTCCCGGCCCTAGCTGCTCTTCACTCTTCGGCGTCGGTCTTTTTGACGAGTTCTGTACCATTATTTGCAAAGGCCCTAACCCACCTGCTATCCCTCTTTTTCGCTCAACTGGAGCCGTTTTACTACGAGCTCCATAGGATTGTGTGCCACACACTCTATCCTATGGGCGAAAACTGTGACGCCATCACCGGTGATGCCTTGGTATGTATGTACTACTTGTATTCCCGGAAGTCTTGGTCCTTCTCCAAGACTCTCCTCCATTCCTTCTTCGACGTCCTACCCGCAGGGAAGCAGAATCTGTACTATGGCTCGTTCATCACTCTTATCTTGGAGGCCAAGCAAGTCGATCTCTCCCTCTGCTACTCGGACGGTCCACCATCATTCCTTGCTATTTTTGCTCCCTCGGTGGTGCCTCCACATCTCATGCCTCCTCCCAAGAGCTGCCGGCTTCTGCTCCTGCTGCACCCGTCTCTACTTTTCCTGCCTCGGGCCGCTACATGCCGCTGACCCAGCAGCATTTCGACATGCGGATGGCTCAGGCCGAGGAGCAGATGTGGGCACACACTCGTGGTTGGGCACCCTCATCCAGTCTCGCTTCCATGACCAGGCATACTTTCTTCAGCGCACCCTTCAGGAACGGGATGCTTTTCTGGATCTGAACCTTCAGGATCCATTATACTAAGCACCCCGCTTCTCCGATCCCAATGCTTACGGGTTTATGTACCCAGACGGCATTGATCCCTTTGGCGCTTTCCACCAGGCTCAGGAGGGTGGGGATGATTCGGCTGATGAGTAGGGGTTGCTTCCTTGGGTTGATGATTTCGAATAATTGGTTGTCTTCTTTTGTTGTGTGGTTGTCTTTTTTTAGTCTTTTGCGGTCCTTCGGGGACCAGTGTTTGGTTGGTTCTAGTAGCTTGCAGTCCTACGGGGACTTTCTATTGTCCTTTTTTATTGTCTTGCTAAACTCTCGTAGAGGAGAGTTTTTACTATGTCTTATGTAGTATGGGTGTCCTACATGTATCACTGTTTCAACGTTTATCTATATAACATGCGTTTATCTATGTTACTCTGTTTTCTTATTCATGCTAAATTCGTTTATTCCTATCTTTGACTAAGTGACAAAGGGGGAAAAAAACGTATTGAGGAGGAGTTGTCTACCTACGAGGGAGTTACTCCCTGAAGATGCTATCTCTCCATTTTGTCAATTATCAAAATGGGGGAGATTGTTGGCACATTTAATTTTGATATATTAACAGCATCTTCGTAGTTTAGTTTTCTGTGTCTTCAGATTCATATCTTCTCAGAAGCTCTACTACATAAAGTCTATCCTTTCAAGTGCTACCATCCATTGCATTGAAGACTGAAGCAGATACCGGCACTCCTTGCATAGACGACTTCCTACACTACTTAAAAGATTTCGAGTCTGTACAAGGTCTAGGTATATCTGTAAACACTTAAGGTTGGATGACAAACTAAAAGCTTTAAGTCAAAAATCAGTATCTTATAGAACGGCATACCGACGGTATGCTCCGGCATACCGACGGTATACCGTTTTTATCGTCCACAAACTTTCTGTGAAAAATTGTCGGCATACCGACGGTATGCTCCGACATACCGGAGGTATACCATTTTGTGGACCACAAAACGTTCTGTGACAAATGTCGGAATATCGACGGTATGCTCCGGCATACCGGCGGTATACCGTTTTGATTGCCTAAAAAACGTTCTGTGATAAACGTCGGAATACCGACGGTATACTCCGGTATACCGACGGTATACCGTTTTGTGAGCCATAAAACCTTCTGTGACAAATGTCAGCATACCGACGGTATGCTCTGGCATACCGACGGTATACCGTTTTTTTATTACAAAAAGGTTCTGTGACACACAACGGTATACCGACGGCATATCGCGGCATACCGACGGTATACCGGCTTAAAAATTTGATTTTTGAATGTCATAGACTGCATTAATGGCAGCATTAAATGCTCCCAACGGATATTAATATGACCGTTACTGTTCGACCGGTATACCGACGGTATGCCGCTGTATACCGACGGTATGCCGGTCTGGCTGTATTCAGGAGCATTAAATCCCACCTACTCTTGGTTTCTCTATAAATGAAAGCCTTCCCTCTCTAGAAGCTTTCACCAACTCTTGCCATAAGTTTTCCAAACAACCAAGAGCTCCACCATTAATACTCTACCAAGCTTTTAATTGTCATCCTCTCCCAAAGTGCTAGAGTATTTAAGAGTTGTATTTTTTCTTCACGTGTTAGAAGATCAATAAGTTCTCTTCTCTTTTGTTTGAAGTTGGCGAGCCTTCGTAAGAAAACTCGTGTGTTGAAGTTGGCGAGTCTTCCTATCCAAACTCATGTTGAAGTTGGCGAGTTCTTCGGATCCAAACTCGTGTGTACTATTTGATTAAATAGTGGATTTAAGCCGGAGAGAGTTCCGGGACTGGATTGCCTCAAGCGAGGATACCAGGATACATCTTGTGTTTGATCTTCCTACTCTATCTTTTTATTTGTCATATATTGCTTCTTGTGATCAAGTTATTTTTTATTTCCCTATTCACCCCCCTCTAGGGTTATACACATCCTACCCAACTTAAAAGAATTTCGTCCTCGAAATTAAGAATTTGCTGGAGGTAAAAAGGTACAAGGGTATATCAATAAGGAAGCACAGTAAAATTATTGGGCGAGACAAGGAAACGGCGTTTAATAAAACATGCATTAGAGTCATGAATTCGATAATGGCGAAGATAATCGTGGATTACACAAGAAGGAAAATGGTTAAGATAACGCACAATAAAGAATAGTATGGGTTCAAGAAATATAAAATAAATTAGAGACATTAAAGTTATGGTCTCTTGAGTGTAGGTTGAGGGCACGATTAAGAGAACGAAATAGATTCACTTAAATTAAGCGATTAGAGGGTCTTGATAGGGCCGAGTAGTTTAGGATGAAGATATAGCAACATCGAGTGATAATGGTCCTACTCGATAGGAAGGCTAGAGGAAGTTCTAGTATAACGCTTTCGTCCTTCTAAAATAAGTGAAGGCGAAAGCAATATAGAGTTCGAAGGAGGCGTTTATCGAATACGACTATATGGTTCAAAGATGATTTAATAATTTCAAAGGAATTGTCAAGGCAGTCGTGGATGAGATTCTAGAGGGCTAGTTTAGCTATGTTCCCATCTACGTAGAACGGTAGATAAAAGTGAACCAAAGTGCACTAGGTTGATCAGACCGTCATACACGGTTCTGAGTAGACCATACGTTAGTGGATGCATCCAATAACATATGTCATGAATAAGCTTGATAAGGAATTGAGCTTACAAAAACTAGGCTATATTAGCATCATTAGTCTAGATAGTAAAAATATAGGCACGATGGTAGATGAAATAAGAACAAATATGAATAGTCTAAGAGTTATAAGAATCTAAGTCTTGTTTATTCCTATACTATCATTCTACTACGGTTTATTGACCAAGGCTTGCTTGACCAAATGGGTTAAATTCCTCTAGTCTCTATGGTCTAGATAATACTATTTGTATTCCGTTAATGGTCAAGGGTGTGTCTGGTTGTGGGGTATTCTACCCAACTTAAAGAATTAAGCTAAGGGTGTTTGGGACATCTAACTAGTAGGGTCAATCTCTAGCAAGCACGAAGGGAAGATAAGAATAATGATAGGAGGAATCAAGCAAGATGCAATCGATGAGTCGAACTGTAGTTCAAATATGGAATTGAGGAAGGAGGTCAAGTGTGTGGATGAGATCCTAGACTTTTAATCCTATTTACAGGCTTGCTTGGTACGGTAAAGTAACCAAACAATTTATCTTGACCTGCATGGGCCACCACAAAAACATGTAATGCCCCAGTCCCAAAATACGTAGGACCAAGTACGTAGACATGCCAGTTGTATACATACGAAGTACAAGGGCTTTGTATGTATACATAAGCTGTAAATACAGTAATCCAAGATAAACTAAATCTTATCCACAATAAAAAGAATAATAATATAAAATCAACTTGAATATTTATGATACAATCGTTGGGCGGAGACAAAGTCCACTACCAACTATCTCAATGAAAGAAATGTACAAGAATCGATCAATATGGCAAGACGAACCAAGCGCAATCGCCTTCGAAGGAATGGAGAAGACCACGGCCTTGGCTAGGATACCTGCGGAAGATGAACACACACCTGGGGAAAAACTAGGTCCTCATACGGATGTAGCAAGATACAGGAAAAATAAGCTAATATGGACTGTCAGAATAATAAAATATATACGACTATCTTAGACACAAATATGCAAAGGAGATTCTAACCGCCTAGTGTACAACTTAGAGGACAACTTTCATGCGCATGGGTGGGATTTTAGGCTATGTGTACGTAACTGGCATCCCGACCGTAACGTCCAAAACGTCAGAGGGTATCTGCAAATAAATTACCACAGTTCCATCCGGAGACTGTGGTTTACCTGTTTGGATTCCCATACGCACTAGCGACTGTCCTCCCCCAATATTTCCCACACTGTTCAAGTCATGTCCATGGCTCGTCCAGTTTTGTAACTGCTTGGGTCTCTAAAACCCTAGTCATAACAGTTACGATCATCTACCGTCACACGACTTTAGAGATGGCCAATCCATAAGTCATACCCCTAGTAAAATGTCTCATATCGTGTAGTATGAGTGTCATGGCCAAAGGAAGATATAAGGATATACCCCAATAAGAAGGTAGTCCGCTAACACTAAGTTAACATGCATATAATAAAGTAAAACGACTAATAGAGTCGCTTGCAACCAAGTGTAGCTTGGACGCACAATTTATAACAAAGAAAACTAACAATATGAAACAAGTAAATAATACGAAAAATAAATAATATGACAGTAAATTAGCAAGGTATACTTGCCTGGTGCGACGCCTGGTGAGCTGCCTGGTGTGGTACAATAAAGGTGGCACAAGATCGACTTCGGATAACAACTATACAAGGTGACCTCTGATGGTGGCACGGACAGTTCCATTGGGTCCAGAAGGGTCAAATTAGTTAGGTTCGACATAAGGTAGGCTTGAATTGGCGATCGAATAGGAAAGAGGGGGTTGAGTCACGTTCGAAAGAATAAAGAAAATTTTGACGAATAATAATTATATGATTTTAGAAAACTAATTTATAATACTTGAAATATAATTATTATTAAAGTATGTTTTCAAATAAATATCCAAAAATCAAAAGTCGTTTCAAGGCAAAACGCTTAAGTTTGTAGCTTATATAAAAACTATATATCATATTAATATCTTCGACAAATAATTAAAATAATAGAAAAAAATATTTTATAATTTGGAAATCTACTTTTTATGATAAAAATATATTTAAATAAACATTATATAATCTAGAGAATTTATTTTGGCTTAAACCAAATTTGGAAATTACCTAGATAGCTTTACCTCTATACTATACATATAGTTTTGAAAAATAATAATATAAAATCTTAAATACTAACCTTAATAATAATAAGTATAATATCCACTAATAATACTAATAATCAGGAACTGTTATTAAACATATTGTTAAATTAATAATTATAATTATAATTAAAACCTTAATTCAAGGTAGTTATTCCTCGGGAGATGAAGTAAAACCTACAACAACAAAACAAAGAATATAACATAAGAAGCAGCTTGGCTGTCTTCTCTCAAAAATAATAAAATAATCTAACACTTAATTTAGTACTCCCCAAATAAGGAAAATTAGATAAGAAATAATATATAAATAAATAAATAAAACAAAGAACACAAGAATAATAATATTAAAAAATATAGAAATATTTACTTTCTTCTTCCCGAAAACGAGCAGCCTCATTCCCTTCACAATCAAAGAAGAGAGAGAGAAAGAGAGGCACGAAAAAAGGGGAAGGCGAGAGAGAGGGAGTGAGAGAAATCGGGAGAGAGAGAGGAGCGGTCGGGAGAGAAGGCTGGGGAAAGAAGCGGAGTCGCGACGGAGATCTCTCGACGGGCGCAGCTAGGGCGCGGGCTTCTTCGGCGCGACGGAGCTCGCCGGTGCTTGGCGGTTGCCGGAGCTTTCGAGCTCGGCGGAGGGAGCTCGCCTCCGGCGTGCGGTCGCCGGAGGACGACACGGCTGGCGTGAACGCGGCGAGGGTTTGGGGAGTCTGGGAGGCAAGGGGCTGACGGCGAACGCGATGGAGGGGGTTCGGGATGCCGGAGGGGACTGCGGTGGCTTCACCGGCGGCAAGGCAGTCGGAGGGAGCGGACTTAGTCACCGGTGGGCGGATCTGGAGAGAGATGCGCGGAGTGGGTTCAAGCGGCGATCAGGAGGCGCGGTGCTGGCACGAATGACGGCGAGAGGTACTGGAGAGGGTTACTGAAAACTGGTCGTAGGAGACAGTGATGGTCACGGGTCCGCGACTTCCGGCACTGGGACGGCCGGAGGAGCGCAGAATCGCCAAGGAGTAGAGGCACGGCAGATCTCCGGTGGTAAGTGTGTTTTTCCTAATATTTGGGGTTTTGTGATGGATGGTGGCGGTGTGGGGAGATGATGGGGTTGGTGTCAGAAGAGGGTGCCGCGATGGCGGCTTGGCCGGTCGGTCGGTCGATTTGCGGCATGGTACGTGGTTGTCATTATGGCAGGGGTGGTTGGTTGTGGAGATGACGGTGGAGACGATGCCAAGGAGGGCCAAGGCGGTGGCAGTGTTCTTCGGCACACAGATAATGTGTAGGGATGGAGTCGACGGGGACACGGTGACACAGTAAAATTAGGATTAGGGTTAGGGCTTGGGATTTGATTTGGGTTGTATCGTGTCGGGGTTGTCCGATACGACGGAAGGGGGTCGGAAATTGTAAATGTAATGGAAAGATATAGTAGTTGGGTGAGGCACAGACATGATGCACGGCACGATTGGTTGTGGAATTTTGAAGAATAGAAATATATGGATGAGTACCTGCCTATTTATAGGATGTGGGAATTCCCAATTGGATAAAAATTAGGAGTAGTTTATACCCAAAAATAGATAATTCGTAATTTAATTTAAATCAATTTAAATTGATCCAATCAAAAATAATCCAAATCCAAATTCCAATTTAAATCTAGATAATCTATATCAAATTAAAAATTCTATCTTTAAATTTAAACTATTTAAATTAAATCCAAAAATTCTAATCAAAGATTTAATTTGCCACAATAATTCCAAAATATATTTTTCAAAAATACTAATAATAATAATTTCAAAAATTACATTATTATTTAAAAATAAACTAATAAATAATTACGAATTATATGTAAGTCCAAATAATATTTACATAAATATACTTTTCTAATATACCATTTTATAGGAAAAATTATTTATTATTATAACTGTATAAATGAATGGCTTTATAAATAAAATAACAAACTTCAAATTTTGGAACGATAACTAAAAATAATTATTACATATATTATTTTGAAACTATAAAAATAGAAAAATATTTTTCTAAAAATATGTACGCTCGCATATATTCGCACTCGTCGAGCAATTACGAAAAAAACGAAATTTCGTGCACAACGTACAATACAACTACGCGACGTACAATAGAAAATTAAAAAAATCAGTACCAAATTTATATTAAAAAAATAGTAGAAATTTAGGGTTTTACAACTCCGCCAAAAGTGCAATGTAAATCTTGAACCTCTGTCGGACATGATACTGACTAGCACTCCGTGCAATCTGACTATCTGTTGAAGTACATCTCCGCAAGCTGATCGTCGACTGACTAATTCTGAAAGGTTAAAAATGAGCTACCTTCGTGAGTCGGTCAACTATGACCCATATTGCATCTCTCCTAGCTAGGGATTTAGGTAACTCAGTTACAAAATCCATAGTGATATGCTTCACTTCTATTCTGGGATCGGTAAAGGTTAAAGAAATCAGCTGGTCTTTGATGTTCAGCCTTAATTTGTTGGCAAACTAAACAACGAGACACAAATTGGGCTATCTTGCTCTTCATGTCAATCCACCAGAAATATTGACGGATATCACGATACATCTTCGTACCACCAGGATGAATCGAATATTGTGAACTGTGAACCTCTGCCATGATCTCTTGCCTGATATCACCACTAGGTACATAAAGACGCCTTCCATGTCGGAGTGTACTGTCTACATGAATGCATAACTCTGGTGTTCGTCCCACTTCACATTCTATCCTAAGCCGCTGAAGCTTAGAATCTGTTGAAGAAGCTATCTTAATTCTCTCGACTATATTGGACTGAACTTGCATACTAGCCATCAATCCCATTGGTAGGATGAACTACTTCTATTTCCATCTTCTGAAGATCTGTTAATAACTCTGGCTGTGGTGTTAGAAAATAAGCTCTTGCTCTTCTGTTCAACGCATCTGCAACTACGTTGGCCTTCCCAGAATGATATGCAGGTTGATGTCATAATCCACCATTAACTCTCGCAATCTTCTCTGACGTATATTGAGATCCTTCTGGGTAAACACATACTTAAGACTTTGTGGTCGGTAAAATCTCTATCCGATCTTCATACAAATAATGCCTCCAAAGCTTAAGTACGAAAACTACCGCTGATAACTCCAAGTCATGGGTTGGGTAATTCCTCTCATGATCACGAAGTTGACGTGACGCATAAGCTACTACCATACCATGCTGTATCAAGACGCATCCCAATCCTCTGCCGGAAGCATCACAATAAACTTAAAATCCTCCTCCCGTCTCTAAGCGTGAGAATAGGGGCCGTCATCAATCTTTGCTACTTCTCGAATGAACTCTAACACTCTGCTGTCCAAGAAAACTGTACATCCTTGTTGGTCAACTGCGTCAATGGTGCTGAAATCCGAGCAAAGTCTGACATAAATCGTCGGTAATAGCGGCCAAGTCTAGGAAACTCCGAACTTCTGTGACGGTGCTAGGTACTGGCCATGTCTCTATAGCCACTATCTTATGGGGGTCCACTTCTACTCCACCTCTGGTGATGATGTGACCTAAGTACAAATACGATCAAGCCATAATTCACACTTACTGAACTTTGCGTACAACTGGTGCTCTCTGAGAATCTGAACGACTATTCGAAGGTGCTGCTCATGCTCTGCTTCACTCTTACTATAGACTAAGATGTCGTCTATAAACACTATCACGAACTGATCCAAGTAAGGAATGAATATACGATTCATGAGATGCATGAATACCGCTGGCGCATTGGTCGCTCTGAATGGCATAACGAGGAACTCCCAATGTCCATACCTCGATCTGAATGTTCTTCGGGATGTCTTACTCTATGACTCTGATCTGATGGTACCATGACCGCAAGTCAATCTTCGAGAATACTGTTGCCCTACTGAGTTGATCAAATAAATCATCTATCCTTGGTAGGGGATATCTGTTCTTGATTGTTACAAAATTCAAGGTACGATAATCAACACATAATCTTGACGTACCAACCTTCTTTTTCACAAGAAGCATCGGGGCTCCGTAAGGTGATCCACTAGTACGAATGAATCCCTTGGTTCTGAGTTCTTTAATCATCTTATACAGGATCTCCAACTCTGATGGTGCTATTCTGTAGACTCTCTCTGATACTGGTGCTGTTCCTGGAATCAAATCAATGGTGAACTCAATTTCTCTCTCTTGCGGCATGCCTGGAAGCTCTTCGGGAAACACATCAGGGAACTCTTCTACTATTCTAGAAAATTAAACTGCTTCTGCTATTGCCATCCGCAATACTGGTAGAGAAGGTTCTACTCTGGAAAATAAAAACTCTGGTTCGCTTGGAATACCAAAAATAATCCTGCCAATATGGTAGTCTATTCTTGCGTATTGATCCTTCAACCAATCCATTCCTAGGACCACATCATAGTCGACCATCGAAAATTCTATCAATCTAGCGGAAAACTCTCTACCGCTAACTACGATTCGATACGAGTAATAGACTCTATCTACCCCCACAAGACTGTTACCAGTAAGTATATTGAGACTTGCTGATAATAACTCGGGCTCCAGTCCTATCCGTGTTGCGAATCGTACAAACATAAATGAATGCGATGCACCCGAATCAAATAATATTGATGCTAGAAAAGAGTTGATGAGAATGGTACCTGCCACCACCTCACCTGATGCAATTCTTACCGTCAGAGCCATAGCCTGACCTTGTCGTCTTGGTGTTGGTCCCCTCTGTTGGAAACCTCTCTGCCTATTTTGTACCTGAGCTTGAGCATACTGCTGCAGCCTTTGATAGAAGACTTGTGCCTGAGACGGTAATAGCCTCGGAGGCTGGTACTGCTGATGTACTGGTGCTGGTGCCCTAACCGATGGACTGGTTAGGTTTGACGATGATGAACTGGCTCTATTCGGACAAGACCCTATCTTGTGGTCCGGTGCCCCACAAGCTAAGCGCAATCCATGTGGTCTACGACACTCTGAAACCACGTGTCCTGGCTTCCCATAATGGGTGCAGCCCATTGTGGAAGACTGCTTCTGCTTCTGTTGTTGAGGGTATAGTGTTGAACCGACGAAACTGTGGTCGCCCTCCTAGGAGCCCCAATTGTAAAAGCCCTAGCTGCCGGGGCTGGTGTTGATGACTGGGACATCTGTCCATGGGACCTCTTCCGTCCTTCGGCTTGATCTACGATCCTTTGTGAAGTGTATTCATGTCTTTTGCTACTCGCAAAATGGCATCAAAGGTCTGGTGCTCAAACTGCTCTACGGTTAGAATAATCTCTAGGTGGATTCCTTGCTGGAAGCGCTGTGCTCGGTCCAATTCGGTCGCCACCAAGGTAGGAGCAAACCGACTAAGTCTTGAAAATTTAGTCGCATAGCCATCGACCGTCCTTCCCATCTGTTTAAGATTGGTGAATCTCGTCTGCAGATCATAGCGAGCTACTACGTCAAAATACTTCGTCTTGAACTTGTCGCTGAATACCGCCCATAAGACAGGCATCGCCAAACCCACTGCTAGCATCACCCACCAGGTACGGGCTAAGTCCAATAATTACAGGCGCACAATGGCCACCATCTCATCCTCATGAATCCTAGCTGCTTCTAGGATATCCTCTGTGTCCTGAAGCCATGCATCAGCAGAAAAGAGGGTTCAGGCATTGAAGTTGTTGGCTGCATTGTTCCCTTGATAACCAACTCTGCCTATAGCATCTTGTACTGTCTGGTGTAGGGCATCGCCCCGACAATATTATGATGCAAGCAATTTTAGGATGAGCCCTACCAGGACTCCATTGTCAGGTTCTGTAGGCTGGACTGGCTGAACCGGTGGCTCTTGACCCCCGGAAGGTATGACTCTGGAGGCTACCCCTGAGTGCTGGGCTTGGTCCCCAAGTTGTTGTTGGTTCACTGGAGGTGCTCTGCCAGGCTGATCGGCAGGACT
The DNA here is from genome assembly GCA_029216955.1 of Iris pallida. NCBI lineage: Eukaryota > Viridiplantae > Streptophyta > Magnoliopsida > Asparagales > Iridaceae > Iris > Iris pallida. The sequence continues at coordinate 2,861 of JANAVB010016710.1, read as the reverse complement.
AGGAACAATGCCACTAAAGAAACGACATAGGAAACAATAAGGAAGGACCAAGATAGATCGAGGATATAAACATGTGATCAGGTCAAGATTTCAGAAAGATTAGGAGACACGAGTAGAGATCAAAGGCGATTGCTGATTGAGACATCTATTCGGTAAAACCCCTACACATCTTGATTTACAAGACCTGCATGGGCCACCACTTAAACCGTGTCACGCCCCAGAACCAGAATGCTGGAGAGCGGGAGAACAGACACCCAGCTACGTACATTAAAGTATAATCCACCCGATATACGGTCACGGCTGTCTATATGCATGAGGGTTTATCTACAAGCCAACAGTCTCTTATGGTCATGAACGAGCCTAGAGTCTCAATCTCAACAAGCAAGTAATTGTTACAAGATGTAAGATCGTTAGACATACAAAGTAAGGCATCCCAAACATTACATATTCAGTTCATGAAGCTAGTCATAAAATACGAACTAGCAAGAGTTTAAGTCATACATGATCAACCCTAGGATTTGTCAATCATGTAACAGACCGTAGGCAGACAAAAATTAAAGTTTCAACACGAGCTAACACTTGCTTGGCGGCTAAACGCCTCAAAAGAAAATTTATAATAAAGTGGGAGAGCAAAATAAGAAACCCACTCGTTGCCAGGATTACGTCTAGTGTTCACCATCTAGATGGAAGACAGGTAGATCCTCGGGTGCTACTCCAAATCTGGCCATACAAAACCAGTTGGGTCAGAACCCAGAAGAGCAAGTGCCACAAGGGAGCTTCACTTAGGAACTAAACCAGCATATTAGATCACAAGACATAAATAATAACAAGAAAACTGGAGTTAGGAAAATAGGGGGATAAACGATAAGATAACTAAGAAATATTCGGTTACCAAGTTACAATCCGTAAACCAAATAAGGATCGGGTTGTAACCCTTCATCTGAACAGAGCTTAGACTCTAACCTTTTATCGACAAGAGTAAAGCATAAACAGTAATGCACTGAAGTAATCATAACTGGCACTGTCTAGACAAGACTAGACTAGATTCCATTCATAATTCATGGCCAAGCAATGAGTACGGCTTAATACTTTAACTAACTAGGGTTGTCACAAGCCTATTTACTAGCAAGATGCAAGAGATATTCCAACAGTCACAAGCCCTGCAGACTATCCATGTTATCCTGACGTATGTTGAAAGAGTTGATTAGGTGACTTGGAGATACAACACATGACAGTGTGCTGGAAATGCCCTACTCGACGACAGGCTATAAGTCCACTTAAGGCGCTCAGATAACAGGATTGCCTATTACTGGAAAATCTCTTTATGAGCTTGTCACAACCGCACCCATTGTGAGGTACGAGAACGTAACAACACCGAGCCTACGCCGCATTGTCGGCGGTAGAACGCTGTCCTAGGTCACAACATCTAACAATAATATACTAAGCAGTTTATACTCCCGAATGGGGGTGACATGATAGAAGTAAACTCAATCACAACTAAGGAAGAAGAAGCACGATATGGTATAAAACTCAAGGAAATACAGATGATAAAATAGTCTAAGATAACATCTCAGCAGATATCCAGAGTACAAGGTCTCAGCTACTGAATATAAAAGAATATATACAACCCAAATCTCAAAGACAGAAATAAAGTCTAACTACTAGTCTCAAGACAACATAAGTAAGATAAGCCTAACTAAGCTAGTCTAGGCAGTAGGGTAAAGTCGTCAGCTAGAGCTGTCCTGCAGAAGGTATCCACACAGGCCTCCCCCTCGTTCTCTGTAATATTTTCAACAGGTCCAGTCAGGACAGGAGCGAGCACAATACATCTCAACAGTTCATAGCAGGTTAGAAATATAATCATACAGTAAAGTAAGATATAGATACTGAAAGAAAGTACATGATGTAAACAGAAAAGCTGTAATAAAATATATTACTGTAATAGAGAACTATCAGTGGCTAGTGAGTCAGAGTACAACATAAACATGTGAATGGCATAGGAGATTCTGGGAATTATACTATAGAGTGATCTGGGAATTACTACTTGGATATTATTCACATGTCTACTTCTACTCCCCGTACCCCCAATCAGTACACAAAGATCCAACCAGGTTATGTTATGATTCCATGTAACAGCCCCGAAGGGTGGTACATAGTAGTCCCATAAATGAGATTCTGGGAAACCCAATAAATGGGATAAGGATTCAAAGAAGACTCTGTGATCATAAGAGTATATGTCACAAGTGATCAAAGAACCAAAGAAGCATAGTGATACGCCATATAAGTGAAACGCACAGAACATGTAGTACCCGATGCTCCCTGAAGGGATAACATCTCAAGAAGGGATCCATATAGTACTAATCCGTGTGACCAACGTGACAGTATCAAGTAAAGTAATTTAATGCAGGAAAATAATTCTAAGTAGGATATAAAATGATCAGAGAATGTACTCGCCTCTTATCTGAATGTCTGAAGTAAATGTACTGTCCGAGATGAGGTACCTGACTCCTAGTTAGAGCAACACAAGTCAAGATGTATACAAAAATGATAAATGTAATCTACGATGCGTCTGTATGCTGTCTAGGTCAAACTAGACTAAAGTCAACTCTCGGTCAACTCTAGTCAACTAGACTGGTCAAACTAGGTCAAGCCTAAGCCAAACAAGTCTAATAAGTCTTACTAGGCCTAACCAAGCCTAGTCTAGCAATCACACACCAATCACAAGGCTATACAAGCCAACACACACACATTCATTGGTACACATGCCATACACATAGGCTGTATCACATAGGGGTACATCCCATAGGCTATGTGCCATGCATATAGGCTATGGGCCATATAGGCCACATTATGCATATATA
>JANAVB010016709.1:0-44938 GCA_029216955.1 Iris pallida | reverse complement strand
CACGGCTCTTTGTTGATCGAGTCCTTGCTTGTCAGTCACTGATTTCTCATCTTCCTCTTTCTTAATGATCGATCATATTAGGTGCTATTGTACCATTAGTATAGTCGCTTGAATCAAATAGTTTGTCTAGAAGGTGTAGAGATAACCAATCAAATCGTTTGTCTAGAGGGTGTAGCAATAACCAGAGCTGATTGTACTATAAACTCAAGATACAAAGAGTAGTATAGGTATAGCACACAGAGTCGGAATCTTTCTCACAAATGCTAAATATATGTCAATCACGGTTACACCGTCCCTTCGATCGGAATAACTCATTCCACTTGACACATGCCGGATGTTACACCGGGTCAATAAACAAGTCAAGATTCTTAGTTAGGTTAGTAACAGATAAGAGATAGGTAAGAAAAGATGGAAGTTGAATTAAAGTACAGACGGAAAATCAAAGTGACACAAATGCAGTAAGAAAGGAGCTTAGGACCCAAAACCGTAGGATGGAAGCCTTCGAAGTAATCTCTGGAGTTTGTCCTTATCCGAATAGGTCTTGCAACTTTACGAATTAAAAGTGTATCGAAGAAAGAAAGTGATCTTCAATTTAAGAGATTCTTTAACTATTCTCTCTAGTAGTCTAGACATACTAGCAAAGACACTTTGTCCTCAATTAGGTTCTAAAGGGTCAATCACATATTCAGATGTGTTGCCCCAACCCAAGGGCATTTGTTAAGGAGGTCAACTAAGTTTGGCATGACAATTACTAATGTCATCGAGCAAAGACGGAGGATTCCTACCCTAGCCACACCAATTGTTTTTAGTGCAGCCCGAAAGGTAGAACGTCTAAAGCCAATCAAAATTCTGGCAGCAACTACATACCAAAATGATGTCGATAGAGTTAAAGCAAGAATGTTGAGCCGGAAAAAGTATATTGCCGCATAGAAAGAGTGCAAAAGCTTCCTTCGGACGATTGGCGATAGCAAACCCAACGCTAAAAAATGACCTTCAATTCGATTGGTACAATCATTTGCTTATTTGTTAGCCCGACTTGAACCTTTCCCCCAAAAAGTCTTCACCTTTCCTTTACATGTTCCCACAAGGGTCGAAATCCCACTTAGAAGAAAGGGATTCCATCTCGATTTGCCAAAGTTTGCAGAGCCCCGACGCGACCTTCAGGTCTGCTAACGTGAAGTGAGGAGTTGCTAAGCCACTTTAGTACCATACTTTCTGCAGCTAACACGTGTACAGTCCAGTGGGAACGCGTAGTGCAAAAAACGTGAGGTGCTCTCCTATGCTGGGAGCATTTCGAATTATAGGTCTAATCACCTAGAGTCCTCATTTCTGACATGTTATAGTTCTTATAGTCTCGATGACGGGAATGGGAGATTACCGGTAAGCCAGATTCATTTTTGTCACTTTTCTCTTATCTTGCTTTGGCCTTAATGGTGGCTCGTTATGACTATTCCTCTTGCTAAAGACCGTCTGCCCTGCCTGGCCGATTCATTCTTGGTTTTGCGAGCGGCCTCGCCTACTTGCTTCCTATTCGGCCAATGTGATTTTGAATAAAAATCTGAATACTTAACTTGGATTTGAAAAGCAAAAAAAACACACATCGTTTACTGCGGAGTGGACAACCTAATAGTCGTAGAAGAATTAATAAGAAGAAAATAGCAAGCAATGAATCAGATATACCTAACATTAGTATATGTGGAAGGGGCCACAATGTACCGTGCCTACCTCAAACTCTCAAAGGAAAGTGAGATTGATGGATCAAAAATTGAGTGTACATTCAAAGATGGAACAAAATTAATGCTTACCCCTAGGGGCCGTTTGGATAGCGGTAACTCTTCGAAAGTGTAAAAGTAGCACATGCAACATGTTGTAATGCAGTGCACTTGCCGCATATATGACTTTTCAAAATGTGTGTATATTGTCCTTTTTGTCCCCCGCAAGTGAGGATGTTGACTTTCAGTGTTTGGATACGTAGCTTTCTTCCCCGCAAGTGATATAATTTCTCTCTCAATACACTTAAACACACTCTCTCTGCTCCAATAGCATCGGTCATCCTCACTCCACTACCACCTCCTCTCTCACCAACCCCTCCCTCCGTCGCGGGAGACCCGGAGGAGCTCTCCACAGCTTCCACGACCACAACCGGTAACGATCTCCGAGCACATGTGCCGAAAGCCCCTCGTCGACCGGCTCGAGAATGTACTCTGGATCCCGCCGCCGAGGCAACTCCTGCCGGAGAGACTCGATCAAGAAAAAAAAGAGTGAACGATGCAGCCAGTCTTCATCATCATCGTTGTCAATTTTGTAATGTCCCGCATTGGCACGATACATTACGTTGAGTCAATTGATTTGAGAAAATATAAATTCGATTAGAAAAAGTATTAAATTGTTTTGAAGAAGTATTAATTTGAGTTGGTTTCATGTGCATGCTTTACGTAGAGTTTTATGAGGTCGATAATTTCTATATTGCAACGGAGTCCGCCGAGATCAAAGTATCGTCTCAACGAGCTGAGGAATGGACATGATAGGTCGGGTCAGTCGGTTAGTTCGAAGGAGCACGAAATGTTCGTATGGTTTGATCAAATAAGATGATTGTGCATCAAAGTTAAGGAGTCGAGTTGTATCGGCTCGGCGAGCGATAGGCAGAATAGTAAAGGTGGGTGGACTCTGACCTTTCTTTCCTACTTCGTCATATCTTAATAAAAAGTACCCTTGTATGCTATGTAACTTTATAGAGTACACGTGCATGGCTCGAATAAGTAGATGTCGTAGTGTGTGTTGAACACTAAGATAGAACATTGAACAACTGAAGCGAAACATGCATCAAGCGCACGAGTCGTAATAGAACATCAAATAACTGTATCAGCGAATGTTTTAGTGCACGATTCGTAGAACATTAACAACTGTATCGAAACTTGCATCAAGTGCACGAGTCGGAGAATATTGAACACTAAGTCGTAGAACATTAAATAATGTATCGAGGTGTGCATCAAGTGCACGAGTCGGAGAACATTGAACACTAAGTCGAACATCGAAGGACTATATCGAGGCGTGCATCAAGTGCATGAGTCGAAGAACATTGCATAAGTATATCGAAGCATGCATCAGTGCACGGGAATCGTGTAATATGGCTTTGTACGCGAAGCGAACAGTTATGACACAAATGCTACGAAATTGCTAATATGCAAATAGTAGGCTTCATCAACGAAGTGAACAATTATGGTTTAAAACCATGAAACTGTTGGAAGGAGTATGGTACCCACGAAATAGTTGGATGTGGTATAGTACCTCGGAATGTCCGGAACCTATGGGTCGTCGTTCAAAACATTGATTTGGGCATAAGTGACGCGGAACATTGAGTGGAAATATGGAATATGAGTTGGCGCGGAAATATGGAATATGAGTTGACGTGTGATTTCTGTTTTCGGATTTAGTATCATGCGCATGTATTTATAGCTTTCTTAATTGTTCACGCATATTGCATGATCATGGATAACTTGTGCACAAGGTATTGTTTTTCTTGCGAATGTCATACATTTTTATGTAAAGGATATAGTAGTTTCTCTATAAGAGGGACAGATATGGTTTTGTACTTTTCACGCGAGTCAACTTCTAGTGAGCAAGTTGGCTTCCACAGTCGCATTGCAAAAGCCTTGATATGCATATAGAATGGTCTTGATCCTACCACATATGCCATAATGGTCTTATCCCATGCACTGGCCGCCTCCTCTATCTCCAGATTTGAGATCTTAGCCTTCTTCCTCCAGGTAGCTTTTGTTGTCTACCGTTTATACAATAGGCTTAACGCATTGTATGAGTTCTATGCGACTTTGACTAGCAAAAGGTACATAGTAAAAGAACTCATGCAATGCGTGTAGATAGCTAAAAGTAGATAGCAAAAGTTCTTTAGAGAAGTCTACCCAATCAAAAAAAATCCAAAAGTACCTAACAATAATCTTTTGAAAGCGGCTGAAAGAGTCTTAGAATTATTCCATCTTCAATCTTCCGCTGCTAGGGTAGACATAGATCTAATTCATTATTATCGCCACTCTCTCCTCACACATCTGATTTTTGTACATCTACTTCTTTAATCAATCAAATGTCTATCTTTCATGACAGATACTATTACCGTCGGGTAAGTCGTTACAAGCAATGATGGACCCTCAAACGAAGTTTATAATACAAATTATTCTAGTTTTAGAGGCTTTTACCTATATAAATAAATATGAACGGAATTCCTCTTCGGGATTTAGGACGGACGACCTCTATAGGTTGTACCGTGGTAGGGTAGCATGGGTGATACCGTTCAAATTGCAGCCAATCCTCCTAATTGTGCGCGACCGGGCTTAGTCGTAATGACCCGTGAAAAGCCTATCATTGGATGGACGGTTAGAACCCTCTCAGTGTCATTTACTTCTTTACCAATTCAATATGAGAGAGCGATTTCCTTTGCTTTGGTTCTTGCGCCTCGGCCTCGTATATATGTAACAGTTCCATTGTAACTGTTGAAACTCGCTTGAACATCTGGCGGAAAGAATTTCATCTCATACATGTGAATCCCATCATATTGGCACCGACGGGATTTCTTTTTTCAAACAAACTGTTTGGTACCGTTGTCGATCCAGCCCACCTTTCTTTTTCTTTTTCTTTTTTTTTCTTTTTTGTCATACGACGGAAAACACTTCGTCTGGTGCTTAAGCTTCTCCTTCGACTTCACTCCGCTCGCCTACTTTTTTTGTCTGTTTTCTGAGTCATGCTTATGGTTTCGAGGGCACCCGATGGAATTTCAAGCATGCATAACCATCCTTGCTAATTAAAAAAAAGAGAATATTTTACCAAAAGAAGACGAGATATATCAAAGTGAGTCATGGAACCTTTTTCTATCAAATAGGAAGGGTTGTTGCATAAAATGTACTTCTATATAAGTGTGCCATAAATCCTATACAAGGTTCTAAACGGCGGTAGGCGGGTGCACGGCGGAGAGAGCCTGCCTACCGCCTAGGTACCGCCTAGGCGGTCGATACATTTTGAACATTATTTACTATTTTACCACTGTATTTATGCATAATATGCATACATTAAGGGTGTTCCATGCATAACTAAGTTGTAGAATGAAGATTTATAAAGTTTTAGTTTTGTAAAAGTGGATCATAGGTCCATAATGCTTACAAAACATTTTTGGCCAAAATATCTTGTTAGGTATTGCTTCGCCTAGGCGTCCGCCTATGCCGCATCACCTCTGCCTATGCCGCCAACCTCCATGGGCCGCCTACTCCATCGCCTACCAAAAAGCGGTGCGGAGAGAGACCGCCTACCGGCTAGGAGTCGCCTAGGCGTCCGCCATTTAGAACAATCCTATATCTATATGTGAAGAATAAATCATGTAAGGAAGGGTATTCCTAACTTGGAACCCTCTAACACTTCCTCGTCAAATCCCGGTCCCAAAGGACAAATACATGAGTCAGATATATAGGCTTTCGTAAACGAAGTAGTGACTCCCTGGATAAGCTCCCATAGGGGGGGGGGGGGGGGGAATCAGAATCTTAGGCGCAGGGGTCGACTTCTCTAAAGATGGTGAAATTTGTCCAGATGAAAAGTCTGATTAAACAATAAGGATATGGAAATCGTACTACTTTAGTAAAACCCATATTTGTGTTCAAAAGTGGAATTTCACTCATAAACTACTGGAATGTGAATCATGTCCTTGAGAATGAAAATGAATTTTTTATACATAATATGACTTCAAAGAGATAAATAACTAATGTCTTGAAAGCTTGAACGTGACGAAGAGGCTTCTCATCACAATAGGTTTGTCTTTGAAGCAGTATCTTGCTTGGCCTCCGTTTCCAACATCTATATTTAAGAATACAAGAATCACACACGTACCTTTTGGAAGGATGGTGTTGTTGCCTCTTAAGCAAGGTGTCATTAGTGTGATAAAGCAAAGAAATGGAATGCAAGCTGATAATTTACCTTCCATCCCCAACATTGTTCGATCTTATCCCGTCTCATCGTATTCTTTGCAGAACAAGCCAAACTCAAACAAACCTATTTGCTATTTTTAACTATATGTAATTATGTAACGCGCTTTTTGCATATGTAGCGTTCGATTTTTAGCGCAATTGCCTCTCCTCCCCTCTAACCTTGTTTCGGGCAACTCTGCTCAATCAATATGAAAATTATATTTCTAAATAAGGCTATCTCATGGTTGCTTAAATTAGACTTCGGAAACTAATTCGCTCAAGGGAAAAAAAGGACCCCTGGAGTCAGGCCCTGAGCGGGAAGGCATTTTCTCTCTCCTATAGTCCTTCGTCAACTTGACACTCGAAGTGTACAAATGACGTTTTAAGAAAGGGGGAGCCAACTAATTAGATTGGAAGGGGGAGTCAACTAGCTTCACTTTTAAAACTTCCTAAAAGAAATTGTTCTGATCTTTATTTGTTTGTGTCAACTGAGTCTAGATTCATGTCCTCTAAATAGGATCTTGCCTCCTTAGATTATCGTGTTTACGTATAAATAGCTATCTAAACCTATCTTTTTTAACTCTTACGGTCGCCTCCACATAATGAGCCGTTTAAGTAGTATTAATTAATAAAAAAAATCCTTCTAACTACCACCGTGTGTGTGTGTATATATATATATATATATATATATATATATATATATATATATATATATATTGGAAAAAGGGTAAATTTTATTCCAAAGCAATGCAATAATCGTACAACATACAATCAAAGTGGGACTCCCACTCATCAAATCCCCAGAACATTTACATCAAATTCGATGTTATGTAGCATGTCCACCAGAGGTGTGACTAGTCCCTCAAATATGACGATTTCGTTCCCGCCAGACATGCCAAACTGAAGCAGCCAGACGGACTCTGGCGGTCCGGAACCGGTCCTCCCCTCGACCTCTACTATCCCGGACCACCGTGATGATGTCCCCAATACCCTTCCCGGAGTCGCATCCTCCCAACACTCTACTCTGCTCCTTCCAGATCTGCCAAGCCAGATCACATTCGAAGAAGATGTGTCTAATAGATTCTTGCTCCAGACTGTACAGCACACACTTGGGATCTGGAACCGGCACTCCAAAAGAACTCAAACGATCCCTAGTCAAAAGACGACCCAGTAGGAGCTTGTAGATACAAAGCTGCATTTCCTGGCTAGACCCTTACACCATACGAACTCGTAGTCAGGACTTTGAGGAAAAGCGCGCCGGATGAGATTGTAGCAACTCCGGAATTTAAACTTTCCAGTTCCCGGAGACGCTCCAGTCGGCTCCCAAATCCACCGATCAGCAGGCAAGTCCGGATCAATGGAAATAGTACTAATGATTCCACCCAGCTCCACGGTAAATCAATAAGACTCCGACCTCCACTCCCCGTCGCGAATGATCCGACTACACGTCATGTCCCGCCTGTCCTCCTGGTGTGTCTGAGCCCCTCTAATGTCCAATAACGAGCGCCGATCTATCCAAGGATCCCGCCAGAGGTCCGTTCCAGACCCATCCTTCATGACCTTCCTGATAGCAGATTTAAGAACCCCCCTGTGTCTCAGGACAGTCTTGAACGTAAGAGTGATTGTTGTCAGTAGCACACGTCCAAAAGTTGCCCTGCTTCACGTATCTGCTATACATCCATGCAGCCCAGAGAGACCCCCCATTGATGAATTTCCATGCCAGCTTAAGCTCGGAGGCCTCCCTAATCTCCAGCAACGGCCTAAGCCCCACTCATCCCTCCTTCCTGGGACGACAGAGCTGTTCCCAAGAGATCGCATGCATCCCCCCCGGCCAAATGAAATCTGCACAGATCCGATCCACTTTCCTAACAGCAGCAATAGGAAGGAGGATGGCTTGCAGCCAGAAATGAGCTACAGCCGTAATCACCGATCTGACCAGCTGATGCGTCCTCCAAATGACAATCCCGAGGCTTGCCAACCTTCCACTCTCCTCTGGACGTACTCCACCAAACTATGGCAGTCCTGATCCCGCGCATCGTTGACCGTGAGAGGTACTCCTAAGTAGCGCACCGGAAGATCACTCCTCTCGATACCCAGAACGTCAGCCCGCTCCTCTTTCTGGGGGATATAGGGAGCTGAAGTACATACGGCTCTTCTCCCTGTTCAACTGAAGGCCCGAGAGGGAATGCAACTCTCCCATAATCTCTGCAAGCGTCTGCATACTCTCCGTCGAAGGCTGGATAAACACCAAGAGATCATCAGCATATATGAGGTGGGTGACAGGGGGATCCACCCTCCAGAACAAAGGGACCAGCCTCCCTCGGTGCACTGCTAAATCCATCAGGCATGTGAAGTATTCCATAACAAGCGTGAACAGGTAAGGAGACAGGGGGTCACCTTGCCTAAGCCCACGATTGCTCTGGAAGTACCCATAGGGGATCCTGGATAAGGACTGAAAAGTGAGGGACATGATGCACTCCCGGATTAGAGCAACCCAGTGGTCCCCAAAACCCATGGCGGACATCAGATGGCAGAGAAAGTCTCGGTTGACCATGTCATACGCCTTCCTCAGATCCAGTTTCACGCATGCCTTCTCCCCTCCGGGTTTGCTAAAGCCCCTCACCATCTCATGAGCCAGGAGGCTGTGCTCAGCAATTGACCTTCCTTGATAAACGCAGTCTGGTTCGGAGATAGCAAGTCCTGCATGATCCCCTCCATCCGCCGGCACATAAGGTGTGTAATTATCTTATAAAGATAATTACAGCACACAATAGGTCTGAAGTCCGCCAGCGCTGTAAGCCAGCCAACAACCCTATGGATGCTACTGTAAAGTTGGGTAATAAAGAAGTTGGTACACCTGTTGACAAAGGAAGATACCAAAGACTAGTTGGGAAGCTCATTTATTTGTCCCATACTAGACCAGATATCAGCTTTGCTGTTAGCGTGGTAAGTCAGTTCATGAATAATCCAATAGAAGATCAGGATCCTGAGATATTTGAAGATGACACAAGGACGATGATTGTTTTTTCAGAAAACGACAAACAGAGAAGTTGGAACATTCACTGATGCCGATTGGACAGGGTCTGTAACTGACAGAAGATCAACCTCGGGTTACTGCACTTATGTATGGGGAAATTTGGTTACTTGGCGAAGCAAAAAGCAATCAGTCATGTCACGCAGCTCAGCAGAATTTCAAGCACTTTCTCATGGTATTTGTGAGGGCATTTGGCTGAAACGATTACTCTGTGAGATTGGAATGCCTACTTCGGGACCTATAAAGGTGTTATGCGACAATCAGTCAGCAATCAGCATAGCTATAAATCCGGTACATCATGACAGAACAAAACATGTGGAAATTGATCGACACTTTATCAAAGAGAAGATAGATAATGGCACCATATTACTTCAGTATATTCCACTAGTCAGCAGACAGCAGATATTCTGACTAAAGCATTGCCTAGTAAAACATTTGAAAGTCTTACTTCCAAGGTAGGCTTGCTCAACATATACAACCTAGCTTGAGGGGGAGTGTTAAATATGTACTGATGTCTAGGCATTATTGGTTGAGATTTGTTTCCTAGAATAACGGGGATTCGGTTTTTCATATTAACCGATTCTCTATATTACTTACTTTCTATGTTTTATCTGAATCCCTTATTTAGCTCATAGAATTGAGAAAGTTGTTATCATCTTCTTCCTTATTTAGCTGCGTATGGGTTATTCAGAACAGATCGGTGAAAATAAAACAAAGTATTTCCATTTTTCCACATGGTATCAGAGCACTCTCTCTCTGAATCACTCCAATTTCTCTCAAAATACGGCATGGCCACCACGAGCAGAGAACCTCCTCATTTGAGATTACTTCTGGTTCTGACATCCAAACCATTAGAACTCATGGCATAGCAGAGAGCATTCCTCTTCTCATTACAGGGCATAAACTGAATGGGAACAATTATCTTCAATGGTCACAGTCCGTTATGATGTATATTAGCAGAAAGGGGAAGGATGAATACCTTACAGGTGAGATTGTTCCTCCGAAGACAAAGATTCCAAATTCAAACTCTGTAAAACAGAGAATAATATGGTCATGTCATGGCTAATAAATTGAGAAATTTTAAGTGGCATCCCACTTTTTTTTACTCATATTCAAGGTGCACCCCACACAATTATATTAATGTACGGTACCCTCCACTTTTGACGAAAATCGTCCTCTACTGACAGTCAACCCCTTCGACAACATTTTTGGACGAAAATACCCTTCCTATATCTTCTTCCCAAACTCCTACCCTACCACTATCGACCCCCCTCCGGCGAACAGCTCCCTCCCCCTCTCCGGTTAACCGTCGAACCCCTCCTCCCCCTCTCTCCCTTCTTCGGCCGCCCCACCCCACCCCCCCCCCGCCCCTCCCTTCTCCGGCCGCCACCGCGAGGTACGAGGGGCGTATCTGCTGCCGCGACGAGGTGGGAGGGGGAGGAGGTGCAGGAAACGCAGCTCCGCCACGCGCGAGGCGGAGCTGCTGCTGCGCGCCACCATGCCGCCGTTGTTGCTGCCGCTGCGCCGCCGTGCTGATGCCCCCCCCGCCTCCTCCCCACCGACTCCCGTACCGCCCCGCCCCGCGCCCATACCCCCGCCTCCACACCGCCTCCCGCGCCGCCGCTGTTGCTGCCACCCCTCGCCTACTCCCCACCGCCTCCCGCCACTGTTGCTGCCACCCTTCTTCCTCATGTTCTTCTTCTTTGGATTTTTTTAGGGTTTATGGAATGGAGTGAGAGTGTGAAGAAGGGCGCGCGGGGAGGGGGGTGGAGGGAACGACGGGGGAGGGAGGGAGCACTTGCGGGGGCGGGGGAAGGTCTGCCGGTGGGGTCACGACAGCGGAGGGTTTGGGGGGAGGTCTGGAAAGGGATCACGGAAGGTAATAAGACGGGTATTTTGGTCAAAAAATTCAGTCAAAGGGTTGACCGTGAGTGTGGGACGTTTTCCGTCAAAAGTGGAGGGTACCTTACATTGATGTAATTGTGTGGGGTGCACCTTGAATATGGATAAAAAAAGTGGAGTGCCACTCAAAATTTCTCTAATAAATTCTATGACCAATGAAATTGGCGAGAATTTTTTGCTCTGTGACACGACTTACGAGATGTGGAATGCTGCAAAGGGGTTTTATTCGAGCAAAGAAAATACCTCAGCAATTTTCGAAATTGAAACAACACTTCATGACCTGCGACAAGGAGAACCCTCAGTCACCCAATTCTACAACAGTCTCACTCGTCAGTGGCAGCAACTGGACGTGTTCGAGGATCATAGGTGACATGTCCAAAAGATGCAAAGAAGTTCAGAGAGATCATGGAGAAGAAAAAGAATTTTTAAATTCTTGATGGGACTCAATAAGAACTTAGATGAACTAAAGGGAAGAATACTTGGAGCAAAACCTTTACCAAGTACCAGGGAAGTTTTCTCTGAAGTGCGTAGGGAAGAAAGCAGAAAGAAAGTAATGCTAGGAGAGTCATCTACTTCTTCTAACATGGAAAACCAATCTGTCATAGCCGCTCGAGGAGTACAGAACCTGAGTAACAACAGTTACTTAAAGAAAGGAAGGCCGCGGTGTGATTATTGTCGAAAACATGCTGGAAGATACACGGCAAACCTGTTGATTGGAAGCCTTCGAGACCCGCTTCAGATAAAGAGAGTCGTAGCAATCACGCTACAACTGAAAAGAAAGTTCTACCACTCCTCAATCCAGCTCTTTCAACAAAGAACAGCTTGAAGCACTCCAGAAGATTATCACAAATGTTATCACAGAATAACACCAAAGTTGGATCTGTGGCAAATAAAGGTAATCTCTCAAGTGCTTTTATTGCTAAAACAGGAAACAAGGGCACCTGGATTGTTGACTCAGGTGCACCGGATCATATGACGGGAGATATATCACTTTTCAAGCATTACAGTTTATGTTAAGAAGGTCTCACGGTAAAAATTGCTGATGGTCTCTTTCTAAAGTGACTGGTACTGGTTTAATAACTCTTTCAAAGAACATAGAGTTAAAGGCAGTACTACATGTTCCTAATCTGGATTGCAATTTGTTATCTGTTAGTAAGCTCTTCGAGATCTTAATTGCACTGCTAAATTTTTCACAAATCTGTGTAAATTTCAGGCTTTGGATTCGGGAAGGACGATTGGCAGTGCTAGGATGTGCTCGGGTCTCTACCTTCTCCATACAGGTGAACACCCTAGAAGACAAACTCACAATGCAGAATGTGTTGATTCCGAGAGTCTGTCAAATAAAAATTCTATTTCAGTTTCCAATAAAGATAGTGCAATCATGTTATGGCACTATCGTTTAGGTCATCCAAATTTTGTTTATCTCCAAAAGTTGTTACCATCCTTGTTCATGAAAAAAATCCAAATTTTTTCCAATGTGAAGTATGTCAATTCTCAAAACATGTTCGTAATTCTTATCCTATTCAGCCATATAAGGCATTTCATCCTTTTTCAATGATTCAGTGTGTGTGGGGGCCATCCAGAGTAAAAAATATCACTGGAACTAGGTGGTTTGTGTTATTGTGGATGATCACACTAGAATCACATGGTTGTTCCTTATGAAAGAAAAATCTGAAATTGGTCAAATCTTTCGAAAATTCAACACTATGAACTCAATTTCAAACAAAAATTCAAGTGTTGAAAACTGACAATGCAAGAGAATATTTTGAGACCATTCTTGGAGATTACCTTGGGAGTCAGGGTATCATCCATCAAAGTTCTTGTTGACACCCCACAACAAAATGGGGTGTCAGAAAGAAAAAACAGACACATTCTGGAAGTTGCTCGATCACTTATGTTTACCACACATGTTCCAAAAAAATTATGGGGTGAGGCAGTCTTAACAGCTACCTACTTGATAAATAGGATGCCTTCTCGAGTTCTGAATTTCAATACACCTATCATGTTCTTTCTCATTCTTTTCCAAATACACGTGTATTGTCCAGCTTCCACTCAAAGTTTTTGGTTGTTCTGTGTTTGTTCATATACATGCAATATCGTAGTAAACTTGATCCCAAGTCTCTCAAATGCATATTTGTAGGATATTCCTCTAATAAAAAAGGATATAAATGCTATTCTTCGGTCACTCGATGATTCTATAACTCTATGGATGTAACATTCTTTGAAAATCAACAATTTTATCCTAAAACTGATATTCAGAGGGAGAACTTTACTCAAGAATACCAGCTTTGGGATATTAATGTTTTGGAGTCATTCTATGGTAATGAGTCACCACAACAAACGCACACGATCAAATCCTAGTGTTATTTGTGATGTCCAGCCCATGCCAATCCTCAAACTCCTATTCCCGTGTCATATTCTCAAACTCCTACTCAGCAAACTCCTATTCAACCTTCTATCTCAACTCTCAAACATTCCATTCCAATGCAGCCTGCTGAAAATAGTGAGTTTCGTGTCTATACTAGGAGAAACAAGATATATGAAGGAAAAGAACTGCAACCATCCGATCACCACCATGAGGCCAACCCGATTTCAGAAGCTCAAAATTCGCCAGGTATTGACTCCTCTGACCTTACTCCTGGTAATCGACCTGATGAAGAGATTGATGATAGACCCATTGCCTTAAGAAAATGCCAAAGGTCATGTACCAATCATCCCATTTACAATTTTATCTCATATGGGAAGTTATCTCCCAATTATCGTGCTTTTGTTAGCAGTCTTGACAAATTTCAGATTCCCAATTCAATACATGAAGCCCTCAATAAACCAGAATGGAAGGAGGCTATTTTAGAAGAAATTCGAGCACTTGAAAAGAATGGGACATGGGAGATATATGAGTTACCAACAGGAAAACATCCAGTAGGTTGCAAGTGGATTTTCACTATCAAACACAACTCAGATGGTAGTATTAACAGGTTTAAAGCACGTCTAGTGGCTAAAGGATTTACACAATCCTATGGAATCGTATACCAGGAGACATTTGCACCTGTAGCAAAGCTTAATACAGTTCGGGTTCTACTCTCACTGGCTTCAAATCTTGATTGGCCTCTCTATCAACTAGATGTGAAAAATGCATTTCTTAATGGTGATCTTGAAGAGGAAGTTTACATGGATATCCCTCCTGGTTTTGATACTCCTGCTAACATTAACAAAGTTTGCAAGCTCAAGAAATCCTTGTATGGGTTAAAACAATCACCTAGAGCTTGGTTCGATAGATTTACAAAGGCAGTGAAGAAGTATGGGTATGATCAATGCCAGACAGACCATAGCATGTTTGTCAAGCACTCGTCCTTTGGGAAGAAAGCTATCCTTATTGTATATGTTGATGATATTATTTTGACTGGGGATCATGATGAAGAAATTGAAAAACTCAAAAGCTATCTAGCTAAAGAGTTTGAAATCAAAGATTTGGGTAATCTCAAATATTTTCTTGGTATGGAGGTAGCTCGGTCCAAGAAAGGAATATAAGTTTTCCAACGTAAATATGTGTTGGATCTCTTGAAAGAAACAGGAATGCTTGGATGTAAGCCAGCCAACACACTATGGATGCTACTGTAAAGTTAGGTAATAAAGAAGTTGGTACACCTGTTGACAAAGGAAGATACCAAAGACTAGTTGGGAAGCTCATTTATCTGTCCCATACTAGACCAGATATCAGCTTTGCTGTTAGCGTGGTAAGTCAGTTCATGAATAATCCAACAGAAGATCAGGATCCCGAGATATTTGAAGATGACACCAGGACGATGATTATTTTTTTCAGAAAACGACAAACAGAGAAGTTGGAACATTCACTGATGCCAATTGGGCAGGGTCTGTAACTGACAGAAGATCAACCTCGGGTTACTGCACTTATGTCTGGGGAAATTTGGTTACTTGGCGGAGCAAAAAGCAATCAGTCATGTCACGCAGCTCAGCAGAAGCAGAATTTCGAGCACTTTTTCATGGTATTTGTGAGGGTATTTGGCTGAAAATTACTCTGTGAGATTGGAATGCCTACTTCAGGACCTATAAGGGTGTTATGCGACAATCAGTCAGCAATCAGCATAGCTATAAATCTGGTACATCATGACAGAACAAAACATGTGGAAATTGATCGACACTTTATCAAAGAGAAGATAGATAATGGCACCATATTACTTCAGTATATTCCCACTAGTCAGCAGCAGCAGATATTCTGACTAAAGCATTGTCTAGGAAAACATTTGAAAGTCTTACTTCCAAGGTAGGCTTGCTCAACATATACAACCTAGCTTGAGGGGGAGTGTTGAAATCTGTACTGATGTCTAGGCATTAGTGGTTGAGATTTGTTTCCTAGAATAAAGGGGATTCGGTTTTTCATATTAACCGATTCTCTATATTACTTAGTTTCTATGTTTTATCTGAATCCCTTATTTAGCTCCTAGAATTGAGAAAGTTGTTATCATCTTCCTTATTTAGCTGTGTTATGGGTTATTCAGAACAGATCAGTGAAAATAAAACAAAGTATTTCCATTTTTCCATAATATCTATAAGAAATCCAAATTAAAATATATTCAGTATTCAAACTATATTTAAACTAACTACATGGATTATATTATATATATATATATATTATATATATCCAAAGTTCTAAAGACATATCTATAAAAAAAATCTAATTAAAATATTTTAATTATTTTAATATAATTTAAATTCCTATCTACTTTTACAATAATATCTGAGATTTTTTTTCCTTTTGGTGCGTGCATCGCACGTGAACATGACTAGCATATACATAGCGAGAGAGAATTGTGTGAAAAGGATGTGTACCGGATTTATCTAAGGTTTTGCCTTTTGGGTCAACTTAGTTTATCAAGTTTTGCTTATGTAACAGGTAGCTGATCCATTTTTTTCTTTATTCAAAGCTATGTATTAGTATATATCCTATACGTATCTGATACGTATAGGAAATAAATAAAAAATTACATTCAAGGTACTAAAAAACACGTATCTTGGACGTATGGGGCGTGTATCCGAAGATACGCTCTGATATGAATTTGACGCCTATTTTTAAGTATATGAGCTTCCTAGACAATCAATATAGAGCACACTAAATACTAAGCAAGAATTACAAGTTAAATTCACCTACACAACATATTCAGCACATTTGAGTAATTTAACCTCCGAAAACTCGAAAAAGCAGTATAGCACACAATAAGTCAACAACATAAAATTAGAAGCTAATATACCGGCTCCATGGACGATGATGAAGTCGCTGTCGACACCTATCTCCGAGAATTCCGTGACCGGATCCAGATCCGACGCGTTGATCGGGTTCCCCTTCCTCCGGCTCCAGTCCATCCCGGCCGCCCTCGCCGCCGGCGAGTTCGCCATGGCCTTCCTCAGCTGGGTGCAGACAGTCCCCAGGCTCTCCTCGTTGATGCTCTCGAGCTCGTTCTTGCGGGTGATGGCCGCTCCGCCTGCAAATCGAAGAGAGGATCGTGAAATTGTTAGGGTTAGTGACCATCAGTTAGGGTTAGGGCTTGCGAGAGAGCTAGGGTTTGATGAGGACCTAGCTTGACGATGCAGCGGAGCTTGGGTTTTGGGAGATCTAGGGTTTTGTGCTGGTTCTGGTTCTCCACCGAGTTCGCCATTTTTGTGTGGGGGTGGAAACGGGATACCGGACCGGGAAGGAGTGTTGTAGTACTGTTTCCGAATGGCTAACCATGTAACTAAAAATTAAAAAATAAATAATTTCTAATTAATTGTTTATATATCAAATATTATATGGGTCCGACTATTGACACCCCATGTATTTCTAAGGACACCCCATGTAACTTAAGTGAAAAAATAGATTAATGTGTAAAGACGTAAATACCCCCCTTCTATTATAGCACATTCCATCAGCCTCATTCATATGCTTCATTATATGTTGGTCTTCTTAGTACACCCCACTTTCTCTCCCCAACCCAAAAACCCTCACTTTCTCTCCCCAAGCAAAAAACCCTAAATTCTTCTTACTTTGAAGTAAGTTAAAGGAAGTTGAAGAAATCGTAATGGAGGGACAAAATGCACATGAATCTTCCAAGGTACGTTCCTCTTTTGTTGAATTTTTTCGTTTGTAATCGTGTGATTCGGTTTTTTGGAAAAAAAAATTTCAGAATTCGTGATCTGTTCGACCTGTACAAGTCGAACAGATCAACAGATGCCCGACCTGTAAGAGCCGAACAGTATGGGTTTGTTCGACCTGCTGTGGTCGAACAGTTTACGTTTGCACGACCTGCTGTGGTCGAACAATATTAGTTCTTTTTTTCACCTTATTCAGTTGTTAAATTTTTTCACTGTAGGAAAACACTTCAAATGACAATGAAATTAACACTGAAATGAGCATTATCAGGCATCCAATGTTTGAAGAACAACCTAATTTCTTAGACGAATTTCATACGGATGCGTTATTTGAGAATCGTGAATCTTTGGTGAATTGGGTAAGTACGGTAGGAAACCGTCATAATATGGTTATTTTGGTTAGACGATCGGATAGCGGAGATGGAAGGCGAGCTCAAGTAATTTTGGGTTGTGAGCGCGGTGGTAAATATCGGCAGAAGAAGCCAAAAGTCGATGAAAAAAATTCGACTAACATTGCCAAGAAGCCGAGACGTGAAAGGCTTACGGGCACGAAGAAATGTGATTGTCCATTTCAGTTGAAGGGAGTGCAAGCCAATGACGTAGGACAATGGTCATTGAGGGTTATATGTGGGTCACATAATCACCCACTGGGACGAAATTTGGTTGGACACTCATATGCCGGTGGACTGACCCCTGCAGAAGATCAACTTGTTAAAGACCTGACGAAGAACAATACAAGGCCAAAAGATATACTGAGCACGTTGAAAGATAGTTTTAGTGGGAATGAGTCAACATTGAAGACTATTTACAATGCTCGACATAAGCATAGAGTTGTCGAGCATGGAGGACTTTCTCAGATGCAATATTTGTTGGGAAAATTGGAGTCGGAAAAGTACTACTATCTGACTAGGAGATGTGAGCAAACCGATCGAATGAAGGATCTTTTTTATGCTCACCCGACTAGTGTGGACTTGTTGCGTGCATTTCCATTATATTGATGGATTGTACATACAAGACTAACAGATATAAGATGCCACTTTTGGAAGTGGTAGGCGTTACGTCCACAAATATTACATTTTCAGTGGCATGTGTTTATATGGAGGCAGAGCGGGAAGACAATTATATATGGGCACTTAGTACGCTTAAAGGATTAGTGGATCAATCATTCTTACCCAAGGTGATTGTGACTGATCGTGAGTTAGCACTAATGAATGCCATAAGCGTTACTTTCCCCAGCTCCACTCACTTGCTTTGTCGGTGGCATATTAGCAAAAATATTTTGGCCAATTGCAAAAAGATGTTTCGTACCAAGGAGAAGTGGGATAGTTTCAATAATTCATGGAATTCGTTGGTTCTTGCTGAAGACCAACCTAGATTCAATGAGTTGCTTAGAAGATTGAAGCAAGATTTCTCCGATTATCCGAAAGCAGTTGAGTATGCCATCAATAATTGGATAGAGCCCTATAAAGAAAGATTTGTTTCGTGTTGGACAAACAATGTCATGCATTTTGAGAACACGACAAGTAGCAGGTACGTGACTTGAAACAATACTTTGCATGTGTAAATGTTAATTATCTTACAAAGTATGAATCTCACTCTATAATTTTCATATTCACAGGGTGGAGAGTGCACATTCAAAATTGAAAAAACAATTGGGCACGAGTCAATCAACTTTTGAGATCTCATGGACAAGGATACACGACTTGCTGACAACGTCACACAACCAAATAAAAGCCTCATTTGAGATGTGTCTTAATGTTGCACCACATCGTTATAGTTCTCCGCTATTCAAGATTATCCGAGGATTGGTGTCTCATCATGCTCTTGCTAAGATTTATGAAGAGATGAAGGGTATAGAAACTACCGGAGTAGATCCTCTCCTTTGGTTGTGTGTTAAGGAGGACTTGTGGGTTACCTTGTGCACATGAACTTGCAGAGTTGAATCGGGATGGTCAGGTAATTCAGCTCGATATGGTTGACAGATTTTGGCGGAAGTTGGATTCTGAACCCTACAAAACAGACAGTGTAGCTGATGAAGATATCCGAAGCCGTTGGGTGGAGACCATGACTGATATTAATTTTAAGTTTGAGGCGGCTACCGATTCTCAAAGGTTGTTGTTGCTGAAAAAACTTCGGGAGATATCAGTTCCTTCAACATCTTCGTTGCTTGAACCGGTGGTCCACAAACGAGCTCGTGGTAGGCCAAGCAAAACGAAAATCCGCCATGCAAATTCGACGAAACGGAACCCAAGCAAATTCGAAATTGTAGAGTCTGCTCACGATAGTTGTTCTCCGTTGGATGAAACTATCATTGTCGGTGCTCACCCTTCGGCAAAACCAATGTTTTCTTCCATCCGAAGAAAAAGGATCCGGTCCAACGCAAGTCATCACGCAATGAACCCGACATTGCATACATACAACAAGTTCCATCTCATTTCCATCCCTATGTGTTGAGTACGAAAAATGTACTAGGGGATGGACATTGTGGGTTTCGATGCATAGTCCATGCACTTGGGTTGGGGGAGGAATCCTGGCCGAAAGTTCGTACTGACCTGATTCAAGAGCTAACAAACTTGGGAGATTTATACGCTAGATGCAACTTGCTTAAGGGGTCTCCGAAGATGTACGAGCAGCTTTGAATTATTTTACAACACCCATTTATGACAGTAAGTACTGGTGGTCATACCCAGATATGTACTACTTGGCTGCGTCGGCCTACAATATGGCCATCGTCCACATGCACAAGAACGGTTCCTCGTTGTTTCTACCTATGAGGACTGAAGTTCCAACACTTCCTCAGCTTGTATGCATGGCATTTGTTAACGAAAATCATTTCATTGGTAAATTTTAGTACGAAAATCATTTCATCTTGGCAAATCATTTGTTAACGTACATTATAGTGACATGTTATTAATTGTATGCAGGTAAATTTGGCCGAAGACGCACCGCTACCATCCATTATCACCAGGTGGTCTATTCTGCGTCTTCCATGTGCATCCGGTTGGGAGGATATCTACAAAGAACGGATCAAAAAGTATAAGGAAATTGTTCCATCCGGTAGCTCACATGTTGAGGTTTTGGCCGATTAGCGCGGACGATTAATTGTATTGAATTCCATGAACTTTATGAAATTGTATTAAGTGCATGTGGACAGCTTGGTTCCATGAACTATCATGTATTTGTACCAAAAAAATGATGTATTGGTAACAAAAGTTGTGTATAGGTACTTTGGGATGATCTTCTATGTGAATAGTATTGTGTATATTAGCGTTTTTTGCAATTGAAATGTACTTGTACTTTTATTTTTTGACTGAAAATGTACTGCTTGACCACAATTGGTCGTCCAGGTTCATACTGTTCGACCACATCAGGTCGAACACTTGCAAACTGTTCGCCTGAGGTGGTCGAACAGTATGAACCTGGACGACCAATTGTGGTCGAGCAGTACATTTTCAGTCAAAAAATAAAAGTACATGTACCATTTAACAAAGTAACAACCAACATTTCATACAACAAACATTTAACAACCAACTTTAACAACCAACTTTTAGCAAGAATTTCAAAGTAACATTTAACAAAGTCCAAGCCACATTTAGCAACCAACAAATAAAAGTTGTGAATTGGTACTTTGGGATGATCTTCCATGTGAATAGTATTGTGTATATTAGAGTTTTTTGCAATTGAAATGGTACTTGTACTTTTATTTTTTGACTGAAAATGTACTGCTCGACCACAATTAGTCGTCCAGGTTCATACTGTTCGACCACATCAGGTCGAACAGTTTGCAAGTGTTCGACCTGTACTGGTCGAACAGTTTGCAATTGTTCGACCTGCTGTGGTCGAACAGTATGAACCTGGACGACTAATTGTGGTCGAGCAGTACATTTTCAGTCAAAAAAAAAAATACAAGTACCATTTAACAAAGTAACAACAAACATTTCAACAACAAACATTTAACAAAGTCCAAGCCACATTTAGCAACCAACAAACAAAATTTAACAAAGTCAATGCCATTTGTAATCACGATTCACCACTTGTAATCAAGATTCACCACAAAATCTTAACAACCACATATTAACAAAAAACCACATCAAAAAACATCTTAAAAACCACTTGTAGTCATAGTCTATGACCTACGACGACGCCTACGACTAGTCTCCCTCTTAGAAGATTCAGGTTTTTCTTGGGGCTCGAGCTTTAGTGCACCATATGCGCCAATTATGGTTGTCTCTACGATCGACGGGTCTAGTGCCTCTTGATTGTCCATCAATTGCTGGTACGCCGGTTGTAGTATTCCAAAGCATTTTCGATCATGGCCATGGGTCTGGCCCTGTCTGGGTAGATGTAGTACCAGCGACGCTAGAGACGTTATCTGGATTTTGGACGATAGGATGTGAAAACTTCCTATACCAAACCATATAATCATTTGTACACTCCCATGCAGGGTTGGCAGCTCTCCCACGGGCTTCGGGAGACAGCACATGGCTGCGCCAGTATTGGAAGTAGCCTCCTAGAACATTGAACGCCAGCTTGTACTTTGGCTCGTGCTTCCCCGACGGACCTCACTTGGAAACAAAGGATCGTAAGGAATTTCTGTCGTAGCCCAAATTGCCGAAGGACACGGTCGGGATGATACAGCTCTACAATGTCAAAGGCACGTATACATCCATGAAAGAAAGTCACGTCGTCGCGAGGAAAACTGTTCCTCATTCCGTGGTAGGGTGTCCAATTCACCTACATCATAAATTGAAACAATTTATGGGGTAGTGAACATAAGTTATGAGTAAATGGATAAATTAACACTCACATTGTGGACTTGAAGATTGTCCCCCTGATGGATGAGACCATGTTGGTACCTGGTCCAGCATGGGGTCTATTGGCCCACCTCATAGCAAGTGGGTCCCCATCTTATAGTTGACGTTATGTGTAGGCCTCGTGAAGGAAAATACTCGAATATCCAGGCCTACAATACGAAAATATGAAGCATTGGTCGTTGTATAACATTAAAAAATGCATATCACGGGCTGAGATATAGATACCTCCAGTAAAGTCAAGTATCCACTATTTGGCGGACCCCACTCCGAGATGCTACCAAGCTGTCGGTATAAGAAAGCTAAAGCAGCAGCTCCCCAGGCATAGTCATTGACGTTGTTGATATTCTCTAAAAGGCTGAGAACTTTTGTATCAACACGTGTCCCACTTTTGTCAGAAAATATTGTGCATCCAAGTACGAACCATAAATATGCACGGACAGCACGCCTTCTTTTCGCATTATCCGTGCTACTGACGTCTGACTCAAATTCAGACCGAGCCACTCCATCCGGACCGAGCTACCTCTCTGGCCCAGAAGCTCAGTATGTGCATCCCTTTCTGACCCCCAACAACCTACTAATCATCTTCTTTGGCCTCCCGTCCCCTTGCTGACAATGGTTAACCACTGGTAGCCCACTGACCGGGAGTCCGATGAGACAAAAAAACATCATCCAACGTAATTGTCATCTCACCGAAATGGCATGTGGAATGTGTTAGTCTCTGGTTGCCAACGCTCAAGAAATGCACAAATTAGATTCTTATTTGGCGTCTTGCGAAACCGACCTTAATTTCGCAACTCGAGAGTTCCGAAGCAACTCGCTTATATTGCCTTCTAAATTCATGTATCCATCTTGGTTGTGTGGCACCAACACCTCAATACGGGCCTCTCAATTCCGTTCCAAATCTCGTACGCCACATGAGTTTTGAAACTTGGAATAAGTCGAGGATCCTCAGGTCCACCGGGACAAGGGCCCGTCAAAATATCAGCGTCTTCTTCCTCTTCTTCATCTGTGCGCCGCTCTTCATCTGCGTGGCCTTCTTCTTCGTCTAATTGGCCGGTCGTTTGAGTCGGAGCAACGACCGTAGCTTCTTCAAGACGTGCACGTTCTTGTTCTTCGGCACGACGTCTCCTAGCAGAAGCATGAGTGGCATCCCTCCGCCTAGTGTTTCCTGCAAATTTAATAACAACCATAAATTAAGGAGAAACAATATGTTTTGCCTTCAAAATGTACTGTTCGACTAATACTTGTCGAAAAAACCCATACTGTTCGACCAGAGCAGGTCGAACAAAAGTACTCTGATCGACCGATGTTGGTCGAACAGTTGTTGTATGTCCGACCGACCAGGGTCGAACAGGGCCGCGAATTCCAAAAAAAAAGTTCGAACGATTGTTTCGTTTTTGTCACAATTGATCGGTTTCGAAACATATATAGAGATCCTAAACGAAGATAGATACTAATTTCGAACAAGATTACTCATCTACAGGTCAATTTGCAGAAATTTACCTTCCGATTGAACTTGTTTTCCTCTATCCATTGCGAAGCCGAACAAGGGAGAACTCTTCGACGAAGGGGAGGCGACCGGGCAGCGACTGGAGGGACCGAAGTTGGCTTCGGAGTGAGGAGAGTGGAGTGTTAGGGTTTTGTGAGGGAGGAGAGTGGAATGTTAGGGTTTTGTGAGGGAGGAGAGTGGAGTGGACTGTTAGAATTTTAGTGGGGTGTACTTAGAAAGCTTTGAGATGGGGGTGTAGAATAGGTAAGGGTATTTTTGTCAAATATTGGGGTGTACTTAGTATTTTTATAAGCTTAATCAACTACATGGGGGGTACTTAGAAATTGGGGTGTCCTTAGAAATACATGGGGTGTCAATAGTCAGACCCATATTATATCGGTATAGTCAAATACTTCTAACTCACTCACGCGGTTTAGTATTTGATAAGAAATTCGTAGCCTTCGCGAAAAAAGAAAAAAAAAAACGAAAAATTTCGTACAGAGCATTATAGTTTCCTTTATTTCATCAAAGGAACAAAGTTAGGGGAAATTACGAATAGAGCATCATTGCGCTGAAAATTAGGGCGTGAAAATTTCACGCCCTACATTTGGGCGTAGGAAACAATGCTGCTTATGGGAATTAGTAATAGAATTGTTAATTGTTAATATTAGATAAAGTATTTGTTAATTGTTAAGGTTGATTGTGATGGGATGTAAAGTATTTGTTAATTGTTATGGTTGATTGTGATGGGATGGATGCAGGAAAAGTAAAAAAGAGGGAAAAAATTGGTGTCCTTTTTGCGGTGCAACTTTTTACTCCTCTCCAACGGCTCATTTACTGTCTTTGCTGCCTTCTCTAACGGCTAGTTTTCTGGCTTTTGCAACGGCTATGGCTTTTACAACGGCTATTATGTTTTACATTGGCTATTTTACCTGTATATTGTCTATATATATAGAATTTATCCTCTTGAAAATTTTCACATTCAGTTCATCCCCTCACTTCTCAAGTTACCTCTGGTAGAAAAAATTTCTTCTCCTCTCCAGTGAAGCTTTCAAGAAGAATCATCTCCAAATCACCACTGGTGTCAAGAAGAATCCCTCAGAAAGAAGTTGCAACATTCAACGACTAATTGTAATTTTTTTTTCATGGATCAAGTATTAACATTGATCTGCTACCATGGAGGTACACTTAGTGGACTATCTTATGAAGGAGGTACAACTAATCTAATTTCTACATATCCTAATATCTCCTTAGAAAATATATGTAATATTATCGTGGAACGTTTTTCTATTACATATGAATTCGTAATAAGATATTTTTTACCGATATATTTTTAGTAATAGATAGTGAAGAAGCATGGAACTTTGTTATTCAGGATAATATAGGTGCATCTTGTATAAAGTTATATTAATCAAGCATTAACAAATATTAGCAGAAATCTTTCTTCCACTAGTCAACCTGTTTTAACAACCAGAATTTTCATGTTGGTCCTAGCACTTCAAACAAGTAGATTTAGTTGAGGAGAACGTTAATGACGTTGATAGTGACGACTTAGTCGAAGATTTAGACTATTATTTAGACAATAATGATAATAATTTAGATGGTAGCACCCCTGAGTTATTTGTTGAAAAAGAATTTCCTTCATCTTATGCATTTCGAAATTTTATTAGTGATATAGCAATTCTTCATAATTTTAGTTGTAGAGCTAAACATAACAATTCTCAAAGAATTGTATACATTTTTGACTCTCCAGATTGCAGTTGAGAGTGTATGCTAAAGCAATTGGTAACAGTACAATCTTTGAGATTCGTACATTTGAATCTCGACATTCGTGTACCGGTGTGTTACCAAGAGGACATCATCGTCATACTACTGCTGCATGGATTTGTGAAAAAATAATGGGTAAAATTGGAGATAACCACTCCTATAGTGCGTCTCATATTGTAAAAGATATACTTAGAGATTATCGAGTACATATTACGTATTCTAAAGCTTGGAGAGCTAAAGAACTTGCATTATCTGAAATCAACAGTAGTTATATTGATGGCCACGCGGCACAAGCCCGAGCGCGCACCGACGCTACGCGGAGTAAGCCGAGCGGGCATGCCTGGCGGCGCAAGAAATTCTACGCCCTAAAATGAGGCGTGGAAATATATTTCCCCTACTTTCGGCGCCCTAAAATGGGGCGCTGATTTTTTTTTTTCATTTTTTTAATTCTTTTTTAATCCAGCTGGCGTTATTTAAAATTCGGCGCCCTTAAATGGGGCGCCCTTTTTTTTAAAATAAATTCGGCGCCCTAAAATGGGGCGCGCATTTTTTTTAAATTTTTTTAATTCCAGGAGTTTTTTTTTAAATCCAGGGGATTAAGAATGAATTGTGGATGGGAGTAAGGAATGTTAATTTTTCACGACCTAAATAAGGGCGTGAAAAATTTTCACGCCCCATTTTTGGGCGCGACGGTGCTGTTCTTGCAATTTCCACTAACTTAATGTCTTTTACGCAATTTTTCTAAACTTTTATGCTTCTCGTAAAATTTTCCGAAAAAAAAGTCTTATAGCATCTCCAATGTTGTTGTGAGTTTGGAAAAAAAAATTGTTACCAGGTAGGAATAATATATTTTTATTAAAAAATTATTCACTAATGCAAATATCAAATAAGCTATAAAGTTGATATGACATGACTACATAATAAAGACATTGTGGAATTGGTTGTCTAGTTTTAGACAATGCACTCGCAATGTCTCTACCTCCGCATCATCAATTATGAATAACAAATATTTAGAAAGAAACGAAGGAAAGAAAAAATTGCCTTGGAAGTTGAAAATCATATATTTATTGTCTTAATATTTTTGCGAAGATTTTGCTACTTCATTGTCTTGTGTGAATATAATTCTTCACATAAGAAATATATTGTCTTGTATTTTATGCCACATAAGAATCATATTACATCACAAGACAAAAGCGTTAGAGATGCTCTTAATTATAATTCGCCATAATTTTTGAACAAAGTCAATCCTCTAATGTATAATTCAAATTCACATTCTTAACCAAAATATTAATAATAATAATAACATCCCTGTATAGTGAATACATAAATGCACAAATATTTTATTTATGTGGACTTAGTTACAGGGTGTTCATGATGAGCTTTGTTATGCCTACAACCAAACTTTACAACTTTCCTACAACCGGACACGTGTCGAATTTCGATTGGAGGAGGGGAAAAAATGGTGGGACCGGGTGGAGCCCATGTAGCAGGGGGGGTGAGAGTGGTGGTGGGACCCATGTGTAAGGGGTGGGAGAGAGTAGTTGTAAGAAGGCTGTAAAAATTTGGTAGTAAACTTAGCATTTTTATGACGGCAAATGAACATGTGATAGTTCTCTAGCTTAGCCAAGCTTGTACGAGAAATGAGACCGATTTTCTACAACAAACCGAGCTCGACTCACAAGCTCAAGAAAATGTTGGACTTGCCAAATCTTGACAAGTAGTAGGTCATACTCGATTAAAATCTATTTAGTGGATTAGTGACTCCACTGGCACAACTAAAGTTTATACTTACTCGCAAAATAAATAAACTAAAATTGAATCTGTTATGCTAGTTTTTATATAGAAAATCACATTAAATTATTATTATTTTTTTTTTTAAAAAGACAATTCCATTACATAATGGGTTTTATTTTATATATAATACGGATTTCAAAAAAAAAAAAAATTTATATTATAATACTGTATGTACAACACATTCTGTTCAACACATGCCGGAGTTGGAAAGTACCTGAGTCGCTCTCTCCGATCGAGTGTACTCACGAGCCTACTTAGTTTGGCTATCGAAAGTAGTATGAAAAACTAGTAGAAGTTATCATAGTTTTCAATTGGTAGTAGGTTGTTTGTTTGTAGGAAACTAAATTTAAAGAAAAATTCCACATGAACATAAAAAGATAATTATAAACCGAATTTTTTTTAACAGAATTAGTTTCTATAGAAGTGAAAACTCAAGAAAACTAACGAGGATTATATTTACTAATATTATTTATATAGGAAATAATTCAAAGTAACAAATAGTTTTTATAATGTTCTAATAAACCGTCGTTGTATTTTCTCAAAGCAAATAAACAATATTTTTAGCAAAATTTGAACTTTTCAATTTTTTTTGAAATTTTTTAAAGGCACTTCAACTTTTACTCCAGGACAACCCATTATTTCAGGACAATCCAGTCTGACCCAGTTTTTACTCATGACAATTCAAAATTTTCTTTGGAACTGTCCACATCCAATTTTTTTTAACAAGACTGTAGAAAAATTCTACAGTTCTATAGTATATACATGACTGTAGAATTTTTCGACGGCCCTATAATATCTGTAGGACTATAGAAAATCCTACAGTCCTTATATATGGAATACAGTCATGTTAAAATACAGAAATATATAGAACTGTAGAAAATTCTAATACAGAAATATACATGACTGTAGAAAATTTTACAATACATATACAATTCAGGATTGTAGGATTTTCTACAGTCCTATAGATATTATAGGAAAATTCTATAATCCTATATATATTATAGGACGGTAGAATTTTCGTCCACTTTTATACTTAAAATTGGAACTGACAGCTGTCCTGAAGTAAAAAAAAATAGTGATAAACTTATAAAAAAATTAAAATTGGACTGCCCTTTAAAATGTGTTGTGTGTTTGAAGGGATACTAGATATCGTAGAATAGTATTTTTCTTCTTCTCATTTCATCATATGGCAAGGGCCATATATATAGGGATAAGGGGCAACCCAAGGGTCAAGAGTTACATAACCCAAGGGTCATGAGTTACATGATCCCAAGGGTCATGTGTAACTCATGACATAATGGTGAATAGTAAGGGTTTCACAACACTCCCCCTTATTCATCCATTTCCTTGGATCCACTTATGAAATACTTCAGGATTCAATAAGTTAATGGGGTGGATACTGCTGGATCCAGAGTAAACTTGGTTTGCTTCATTAAAATCTTGGCTGTGGAAAATCCAGTGGGAAAAACCATCAGTCCTAAGAAAAAAGAGTACAATCCTATAGTTTTACTCCCCCTGATCTATACAAGCTTCAGGCTTGCAGGTCTTTTAGTTGCCTTATCCCTATTCCTCTTACAAGCTTTACAAAAGTACATCGTGGTAATATTTTGGTAAACAAATCTGCTAAGTTATTACAAGATTGAATTTGTTGTATTTTGATTTGTTCTTTCTCTGAAGGTCGTGCGTCCAGAAGAATTTGGGGGATATGTGCTTCATCTTGTCATTCTTTATGTATCCTTTCTGAAGTTGAGCTACGCATGCTGCATTATCTTCAAAAAGGGTAGTAGGCTCAAGTTCACCAGTCTTCAGGCCAGTAGATGCCAAAATGTGCTGAATGACGGAGCGAAGCCAAACACACTCCTTGCTTGTTTCATGGATTGCCAGGAGTTCAGAATGGTTGGATGAGATAGCCACATTGGTCTGTTTGACGGACCTCCAGGAGATAGCCATACCACCGAAAGTAAACACAAATCCAGTTTGTGATTTCTTGTTAGTCCCGGGGGCTTGATCGAAGATGAAAACTAATGCAATCGAGATCTGAGATGTCACACAAAACTTTGTGATGATCAAACTCAAGATCTACGAATAAAACTAAAAAGCCAAATTACAATATGAAGGAGAAAAATAGAGAAGAGAAGATCTCTCGTTCTTCCTTGCAAACGTGTTGCAATTGGGACAGAACGAGTTACAATAATCTAGAGAAAGAAGAGAAGAAGAGAAGTTGCTGGGGTGTCAAAACACCGTTGCTCAAAGCAAGATTCGCCCCACACGATCTGCTTCCAGGAACCAGCAAGTTGAAGAACTTGTGGAACGCTCGATGTCACCTCTGTTCTGACTCCTCGGATGGACTTGCAATGACGCCAGCAACTCTCTCTCTCTTTCTCCTTTTCTGACTTATATTTTCGTCGTATACACAAAGGAGGCCAGAAGAGAGTATATATAGAGAGAGGGTGGAAACCCTAGCCGCCTCTTCAGTTATGGAAAGATTGAATCAAATCACAAAAAGATAGCAACGAATTAATTCTAATCCCACAAAGATAGGATCTGAATTAATTCAAATCCCACAAAGATAGGAACGAAATTAATTCAAATCCCACAAAGATA
Organism: Iris pallida; assembly: GCA_029216955.1. NCBI lineage: Eukaryota > Viridiplantae > Streptophyta > Magnoliopsida > Asparagales > Iridaceae > Iris > Iris pallida. Next base: position 15,427 of record JANAVB010016709.1, on the reverse strand, counting down.
GGATCTGAATTAATTGTATTGATTCATCCTTTCCATAACTGATTTGTAATCTGCACAGTCAGCGTAGCCCTCTATGCGGCAGCAGCAGCAGCAGCCTGGCCGCATGGACCACATGAGCCGCATGGACCGCATTGGCCGCATGAGCCGCATGGGCCGCATGAGCCGCATGGCCGCATGAGCCGCATGAACCGCATGGGCCGCATGGACCGCATGAGCCGCATGACTGCTGACTGCTGACGTGCTAAGTGCAAAGTGCGCCAACAAAATGCCACATTACGCCTCATGAGTCCATGAGCCCGAGACCGAGTCCGAGTCCGAGTCCGAGTCCGAGTCGCTAAGCCCCGTTGGGGCTTAGCTCCAAATGGAATTAATCCAAGAGAATGACAAAAGCATTAATGCTTAATCCTTGGAGCCTTATTCTTACCTCCTAGTAAAATCACCCACATGGTTCCCTCCTTAGGGTCACCACCCCATGTGCATCTCTCAACAACACACCCAAGTATATATGTTGAGATAACTTATGGTGCATTTTCGATGTGGGACTATAATTTTACAAGGCATGTTGAGAGCAAGCTCTCTCCATGTAAAGAAAGCACCAACAATCCCCCACATATCACAACATATATATGTGTCCAGGGTTGAGCGTTCCCCACAGTAACTGTCTATTTTGCATTAGGATAGATGTCGCTGACGACTTGAATCTTCCCGTATGGGTTAAATAACAATGTGATACAAGAATGGACTACGCCTTGAATTCTGTACCACAATTATAATTCTTCCCACTCACAAAGTGTAGTTACGTGTACTTCTGGCTGCACATTAAAGGCCCTGTGCCAGCCTGGTTTCAGTGTATAATTTTGGGCGTCTACAAGTTTACCCTCAAGAGACGGCCTGATATCTCTTTCCATACACTATAGGTGAGTTCTTTATTAAAGAGATATGGCATGAAGCCTTGCGCTTCCCTTAGGTTCTATGCCGCTATGACATGGCCTGAAGCCGAGGCATTACCCCTACCTGGGAACCTCATCGTAGTGTCATACTACTGTAGCATGAGGTCACAAGCCTCTTTGTAGTGCCAAACTACCCAGCATGAAGCCTAAGGCTTCCTTGCGATGTTACGCCGCAACGACATGGCTTGCAATACCGAGGCTTTACCCCTACCTGGGTACCTCATCGTGGTGTCGTGCCACTGTAACATGGGGCCAACCTCCCCTTTGTAGTGCTGTCTACAACTCTTTAATTACGTCATACAACATTAGGCTACCTGCCTATTTGCGGTGCTACGCCGCTATGACTTGGCTTGCAAAGCCGAGGCATTACCCCTACCTGGGAACCTCATGGTGGAGTCATCCCACTGTAGCATGGAGTTTCACTCCTTGTAGTGCTACTCTACCGTGCTTCCTGTAAAGCACACTAGGCATTCACTCTGCCTGAGAACTCATTAAGGCGTTTAAGCCAATCCTTCCACATGATCTATTTTTTTTGCAGAAAAATACATAGTAGACAACAGTGGTTATGGGTCCGTATCCCTTCCATGTTCCAGAGAACAAGTACCCACTGTTACCTGATAGTTTCCCAGTCAGTGATCCTCCTTTGAACCAAAAGTTAGATGTCTAGTAGATTTCTCTTTGAACTAATAGCATAAAACTTTATGGTAGGATTATAAAGACACACTATCAGAATGCCTTCAAGCCTATTTTACAAGCTGTGTCATCGACCAACTAGCGCTTGAGGCCCTTTGTGAACGGATCTGCCAGGTTCTCCTGACTCCGAACATCAACCACTGCAATTATACCTCTTTTGATAAGATCGTGTACTGCCCTGTGCTTCAACCGCACAGTCCTCTTCTTCCCATTGAAGAGGTCATTTGATGCCACCGCCGCAGTCGCCTGGTTGTCATAGTATATCGGTATCGCCGGTATCTGAGCCCCAACCACTGGAAGATCATACATGAGCTCCCGAAGCCATTCTGCTTCATCTGCTGCAGTTTCAAGTGCATAGAATTCAGATTCCATGGAGGAACGAGAGAGTATTGTCTGCTTCTTCGACTTCCACGATATAGCAGCTCCACCCAAGGAAAAACATATCCACCTGTGGATCTCTCGCTTTTCCACTCTGAATACCAGCTAGCATCACTGAAGCCTTCCACTACTGTCGGATATCCGTTGTAGTGCAGTGCATATGTCTGAGTCTTCTTGAGATATCTCATACTCGCTTCACAGCTTTCCAGTGCTCAACCCCTGGGTTGCTTGTGAACCGTACCAGCATTCCCACGGCGAAAGCTATGTCAGGTCTTGTGGCAGTAGTGCGTACATCAAACTTCCGATAACGCTAGAATACTCCAGCTGCCTGACGCTTTCCCTCGAGTTTGGCTTCAGCTTCTGATCACACCTGTATGGCGTATCGATCCCTGGAAGATCCTTATATCCCATAGCGTGTGAGCATCTTCTCAATATAGTGAGATTGTGACAGCGCTAATCCAGTGTCTGTCCGGATGATCTTTATGCCCAAGATGACATCTGCATCCCCCAAGTCCTTCATACTGAACTTGGTTGAGAGGAACTTCTTTGTCTCTGTGACACAGCCTATATCCGTACCTAGGATTAGCATGTCGTCCACGTACAGACAAACGATGACTCCTCTTCCATCAGCGAACTTTGTGTAAACACATTTGTCCATCTCGCTGACTCTGTAGCCGTTTGACCTAATAACTTTGTCAAACTTCTCATGCCATATCTTGGGAGCTTGCTTCAAACCATAGATGATTTCACCAACTTGCAGACTTTGTCTTCAAGACCTTTGACGACAAATCCATCTGGCTGTTGCATGTAAATCTCTTCGGTCAGCTCCCCATTCAGGAATGCTGTCTTTACATCCATCTGATGTATCACCAACTTATGTATAGCTGCTAGAGCGATTAACATCCTGATGGTGGTCATCCGAGCTACTGGAGCGTATGTGTCGAAAGTAGTCTATCCCCTGTTTCTGAGAAAATCCCTTGCTACCAGCCTGGCCTTGAACTTGTCAATAGTTTCATCTGCCTTCATCTTCTTCTTGAAGATCCATTTACATCCGATAGGCTTTTCTCCTTCAGGTAGATCTACCAACACCCATGTGTTATTGGAGGTGATAGAGTCAAACTCATCATTCACTGCCTCCTTCAGAAGATAGCATCTCTGGTCTTCATCGCCTCATCATAGGTAAGCGGATCTGCTTCCACATGATAGGTGACAAAGTCATCTTCGAAGTCTTTCGGTCTTCCTTGCTCGCTTAGCTGACGGCTCTGCGAGTTCTGGTACAAGAGTTGTTTCATCAACAACAGCTTCTTCTTGAACTACTGGCTCATATGAGATTTCAGTCTCATTTAGTACCTACATCATTTTCCGGAATGTCCAAAAGAACAATGTTTTTGTCTTTTGCAAACTTGTCTTCAAAGTATTCAGCATCGCGAGATTCGATGATATGATTTGACTCAATATCAAGAAATCTCTGAGCATCACTCTTCTCGGCATACCCCAAGAAGATCCGCCTTCGTAGTCCTTGTCCCCAGCTTCTGAATCTTCAGATCTGGAAGCTTCACATACGCCAGACACCCCCACACTCGAATGACATTTAAGTTAGGTCTGACTTTGAACCAGAGTTTATGAGGAGTTACGTCCGAAGTTGCATATGGCACTCTATTCAGAATGAAAGTGGCCGTTAATGCAGCTTCTCCCCAGTAGCATTTTGGAAGACCTGCAGTAAGCAGCATAGAATTCATCATTTCTGTCAACGTTCCTGTTCTTCCTCTCTGCAACTCCATTGGATTGAGGAGAATATGGAGCAGTAGTCTCGCATATGATTCCATGTTCTTTGCAGAACGATGCGAATTCATGAGACCTGTACTCCCCATCCTCGATCACTTCTCAGCCTCTTGAGTTGTTGTCCAGTCTGCCGTTCAGCCTCGGCCCTGAACTCTCTGAACTTCTCGAAGCTTCGTCTTTGGACTTGAGCAAGTAGACGAACGCGTATTTGAGAAGTCGTCGATGAAGGTTATGAAATACTTCATCCCGACCTTCGTGGAGAAATGTTTGAAGTCACAGATATCAGAGTGCACCAACTCCAGAAGATCTGTGCTTCGATTGACCCGATGAAAGGGTTTCCTTGTGATCTTCATCTGAGCACACACTTCACACTTCTCCACCTTACCCCCACATTTGGAGATAAGTCCTAGACTAGACATTTTGTTGATTTTTTACTAATGAACATGTCCTAGTCTCTTATGCCACAACTCAAGAGAATAATCCAAAAATGCAACTGCATTAATGTCATCAACTGGTTGACAAGCTGAATTTTAAACATTCCTTCGGTTTGATAAGCCTTCCCGAAGTATGTTCCCTTCTTGGACATAACCATCTGACCTAGCAGTTGATGTCCATCCTCAAGCCTGCGTTGCAGAGCAGGCTCCCAGAGATCAGGTTCTTGGCAATCGCCGGAACATACTTCACACCTTGAAGCGTCAGAGTGTTCCCAGAAGTGAGTTTCAGTTCCACGGTCCCGATCCCTAGAACTTCAGCTTGGGCCTGGTTCGCCATGACAACCTTCTCAGATATCGGTTGGTACGTGACGAACCATTCCTTGCCTAGAACAGACATGACAAGTCGCACCAGTGTCTATCCACCAGTCAGAGTCAACCCCCACAGTTGTGACCTGTCCGATCATAGCAACAATGTTAGAAACCAATGAAACCTTATTAGGCTCACCTTTCTCTGATTGTTTAGGCTTAGATCTGCATTCACTCTTGTAGTGGCCTTTCTTGCCACAATTAGTAACAAGTCACGTAGGACTTAGTCTTCTGTTGCTTGAAAGAAGGACCCTTCACTTTTAGATTAGCGAAGTCCTTCTTCTTGGGATGAGAAGCCGCCTGCTTCCCCTTGGATCTCTCGTCTGCACAAGATTGGCTTTAGCCAACTAGTTTGGACAGAGTGTCCACCTTCTGTTGAGAACGCATCTCGTCCTCAACATGGATCTCTTGAAGTAGATCTCCCAAGCTAATGTCTAGCTTCTTTCTGTGCATCCTTGCATAGAAGGTACTCCATCCAGCAGGAAGTTTTGAGACGATTCCCTCCGACGACAAACTTGTCGGAAGGGGGCATCTCTTCGTCTTCCAGTTTCTGACGCAGCTTCAGAAATTCCTTCACCTGAGGCAGCATGGACTTTTCGTCCTCAAAGAGCAATTTGTGATATTTTTAACCACAAACATTTTGCTCCTGTTCTTGTCTTCTTCATACAGATTTTCCACAGACTCCCATATGTCTCTGGCAAGTTCCTTCTTCGAGTAGGATTCTGCCAGGGAGTCCTCCATAGCATTCAGGATGAGAAGCCTGCAGATGCTATTTTCCCTTCTCCATTTGGCCTGGAGTTTGGTAGCCGCGTTGATGGCGGCAGTAGATCCAGTGTCTGGAACAGAGGGTTCTTCCTCCAACAGAACATGATCAACATCTTTCAGTTGAAGAGTTAGGTACACCTTTCTCTTCCAGACTTGATAGTGCTCTCCATCGAACTTTTCCAACTTGCAGAAGTCCGATTGGAGGAGCGAAGCATTAATGTTTTCCATCTATACGGATCTTGCTTTGAGATTGTTAGTCCCGGGGGCTTGATCGAAGATGAAAACTAATGCAATCGAGATCTGAGATGTCACACAAAACTTTGTGATGATCAAACTCAAGATCTACGAATAAAACTAAAAAGCCAAATTACAATATGAAGGAGAAAAATAGCAAAGAGAAGATCTCTTGTTCTTCCTTGCAAACGTGTTGCAATTGGGACAGAACAAGTTACAATAATCTAGAGAGATGAGAAGAAGAACAATGCTGGGGTGTCAAAACACCGTTGCTCAAAGCAAGATTCGCCCCACACGATCTGCTTCCAGGAACCAGCAAGTTTGAAGAACTTGTGGAACGCTCGATGTCACCTCTGTTCTGACTCCTCGGATGGACTTGCAATGGCGGCAGCAACTCCCTCTCTTTCTCTCTTTTCTGACTTGTATTTTTCGTAGTCTCCACAAAGGAGGCCAGAAGAGAGTATATATAGAGAGAGGGTGAAAATCCTAGCCGCCTCTTCAGTTATGGAAAGATTGAATCAAATCACAAAAAGATAGCAACGAATTAATTCTAATCCCACAAAGATAGGAACTGAATTAATTCAAATCCCACAAATATAGTAACGAAATTAATTCAAATCCCACAAAGATAGGATCTGAATTAATCGCATTGATTCACCCTTTCCATAACCGATTTGAAATCTGCACAGTCAGCGTAGCCCTCCATGCGCAGCAGCAGCAGCAGCCTGGCCGCATGGACCGCTTGGACCGCTTGGGCCGCATGGACCGCATGTACCGCATGAGCCGCATGAGCCGCATGGACCGCATGGACCGCATGAGCCGCATGGACCGCATGGACCGTATGAGCCGCATGGCCGCATGGCCGCATGAACCGCATGGCCGTATGGACCGCATGGACCGCATGAGCCGCATGGCCGCATGAACCGCATGGCCGCATGAGCCGCATGAGGCCGCATATGAGCCGCATGCCGCATGAGCCGCATGAGGCCGCATATGAGCCGCATAAAGACCGCATGACTGCTGACGTGCTAAGTGCAAAGTGCGCCAACAAAACGCCACATTACGCCTCATGAGCCCGAGTCCGAGTCCGAGCCCGAGCCCGAGCCCGAGCCCGAGCCCGAGTCCGAGTCCGAGTCCGAGTCCGAGTCCGAGTCGCTAAGCCCCTTTGGGGCTTAGCTCCAAGTGGAATTAATCCAAGAGAATGACAAAAGCATTAATGCTTAATCCTTGGAGCCTTATTCTTACCTCCTAGTAAAATCACCCACATGGTTCCCTCCTTAGGGTCACCACCCTATGTGCATCTCTCAACAACACACCCAAGTATATATGTTGAGATAACTCATGGTGCTTTTCCAATGTGGGACTAAAATTTTACAAGGCATGTTGAGAGCAAGCTCTCTCCATGTAAATAAAGCACCAACATTTCTCTGTGTGGGCATCTGATCTATAACCTGCATCTGAATAACCAAGTAAAGTGGAAGACCCACTATTCGGGTAATATAGTCCTAGGTCTATAGACCCTTGGAGGTAGCGCAAAAGATGCTTCACTCCATTCCAGTGGTGCTTTATGGGCGCTGCACTGTATCTGGCTAATAAGTTAACTGAAAACGCTATATCAGGACGCATACAGTTAGCTATATAGAGTAGTGCCCCAATGGCACTTAGGTAAGGTACTTCAGGACCTAATAATTCCTCCCCCTCTTCCAGTGGACGGAAAGGGTCCTTCTTTACGTCCAATGATCGAACGACCATTGGTGTACTAAGGGGATGGCATTTATCCATGTGAAATTGTTTAAGTATCTTCGTGTATATGTAGATTGGTGTAACAGGATACCACCCTTTAGGTGTTCGATCTGTAAGCCAAGACAATACTTTGTTTTCCCTAGGTCTTTCATTTCAAAAGTTGTCTTAAGGCTTTCAGATATCTCAGTGATCTCTGCAGGAGATCCAATGAGATTTAAATCGTCGACATAAACGGCGACTATAACAAATCCTGTTCCCGATCTTTTTATAAAGATACACGGACAGACTTTATCATTAGTAAATCCTTGCGTAGCAAGAAACTCACTTAGTCTGTTATAACCACATTTTTCCTGATTGTTTAAGACCGTACAATGATCTTTGTAACCTTACAGAATAGGTGTCCCGAGGTCTATATGTTTTCTCTGGTGAAATTTTATATCCTTCAGGGAGTTTCATATAGATATCTTTATCTATATTGCCATAAAGATATGCAGTCACAACGTCCATGAGCTGCATTTCTAGGCTTTTCAGAGAAGAGAGGCTGATCAGGAATCTGAAGGTATTCCCATCCATGACCGGAGAATATGTTTCTTCATAATCTATTCCCGATTTCTGGGAGAAACCTTGTGCTACAAGGCGTGCTTTGTAGCGCACAACTATGTTGTGTTCATTTCTTTTCTTGTGAAGATCCATTTATATCCCACAGGTTTTACACCTTCAGGTGTTTGGACTACTGGTCCAAAGACTTCACGTTTTAAGAGTGAGTCCAGCTCTACTCCTATTGCCTCGTTCCACTTTGGCCAATCGCCTCTGCGTTTACATTCCGCTAGAGACCGTAGATCAATGTCATCGTCATTTTCAGTGACGTGAACGGCAATATTGAACGAAAAATCGTCGTCGACGACTGTGCTTTTTCTGTTCAGTACCTCTCCAGTACGTACATAATTTAATGATATTTCTCCTGTTTGTTCCTCTTCAGGGGAAACTAGGAGGGGAGAGGTAGCTGATCTGAGCTCAGCATCCTGTGTTGGGATCTTCTTAATTTCTCCAGGGTTTTTTCTTTTACGAGGGACTTTGTCTCTCGAACCTGGTGGGCGTCCTCTTTTTAATTGAGGTATTGCCATTTCTGCTGCCGGCAGATTGCATCCATCTTTGGGGATGTCAATCCTAGCTGGCGTGTTGGCAGCAGGGACGTGTGATCTAACAATCTTCTAGTTGTCAGTAAATATATCCGAAAGTAGATGTACAGTGTTCTGAAGATGTAATATCTTCAGGATCTCATCTTCACATTGACTTGTACGCGGATCAAAATGAGACAAAGTTTTTGTGTCCCAAGAAATTGTCTTAGAAGCTTCTGGCTTCTTAGACTGTGTGCCGAGTTTAGGAAATAATCCTTCATCAAACTCACAGTCATCAAGACGTGCCTTAAATACGTCACCCGTCAGGGGTTCTAGGTATCTAATTATAGAGGGTTAGTCAAACCCAACATAGATACCTAATCGATGTTGTGGACCCATTTGGTCCTCTGTGGGGGAGCAATGGGGACGTAAACAGCACAACCAAAAACTCTCAAATGAGAGATATTTGGAGGTGAACCATAAGCGAGCTGCATCAGAGATAGAATATGACCTCCAGAAGGCCGTATTCTAATAAGTGATGCAGCATGCAATATAGCATGACCCCAAGCTTCCACAGTCAACTGTGACTGCATCAACTATGGACGAGCAATCCATTGTAATCTCTTAATAAGAGATTCTGCTAACCCGTTCTGGGTGTGAACATGAGCTACAGGATGTTCAACTTCGATGCCAATTGCTTGGCAATAGTCTTGAAAGACCTGTGAAGTAAATTCACCCGCATTATCAAGTCTTAATTTTTTGATATGGTTATCGGGGAAATGAGCCCGCAACTTAATTATTGTGCCAATAGCTTAGAAAAAGCTAAGTTGCGGGTGGACAAAAGGCACACATAAGACCATTTAGTAGATGCATCGATAAGTACCATAAAGTACCTAAATGGACCACTTGCGGGGTGGATAGGTCCGCAAATGTCTCCATGAATTCTCTCTAAGAAGCTAGGAGACTCTAGTCCCACTTTCAAAATGGATGGTCTCGTTATAATTTTACCTTGAAAACAAGGTACACACGAGAAATCATACTTCTGAAGAATCTTCAGGTTCTGCAGGTTGTGTCCACTAGATTGGCTTATGATTAGTTTCATCATAGCTGATCCTGGGTGACCCAGTATATTATGCCAAAGTTTAAATTTTGGCGATGAATGACACTTCTGGTGCACAATCATGTTAGCTTCTGTTGATTGAATATGAGTATGATAGAGACCCGACGGGAGTAAGGGTGAGCATATAACGGTTGAAAACCGAAGACCGAACCGAACCGAAATATGACAAACGGTTCGGTTTTTCGGTTATCGGTTCGGTTTACGGTTTAAAAATTTGAAAATTTGAAATAACGGTTCGGTTTTCGGTTCTTCATCCGAAAAACTGAACCGAACCGAACCGAAAACCGATTTAGATTTAGTAATTTATCAAACTATCCACAATATACATATACTAATGTTTATTAACCCCTAACTGAGCGCACTCTCTTCTCCTATTCTATGTCGGTGCTTCTTTGAGCACTCTCTCTATCTACCATCAATCCATATACTAATATCTTTCACTCTATGTAATATAACAATTCATAAATACAATAATGTCATATATTTTTTAAAAATTTGTTATTTAAATAGGCTCATTTTGCTAAAAACTTGAAGGCCATGCACATTGGCCCATGAAACCGAACCGACCGAAAATCGAACCGAATTAATTCGGTTCGGTTTTGTTCGGTTTTTATAAAAACGGTTCGGTTTTCGGTTTTGAGAAATACGGTTTACGGTTATTTCGGTTTTCACATATTCGGTTCGGTTTGAACCGAACCGAACCGATGCTCACCCCTAGACGGGAGTCCCTTGAATCGTTCTAAGATAGTTTTTGAACCATCTTTTAGACGAGTAACATACAGATATTTTGCCTCATTTATTTCATTTGTTTCTAAGTGATATCCGTTTAAACGAATGTCCTTGAAACTTATGAGGTTCCTATTTGATTTAGGAGAGAATAGTGCATCTTTATTATTAGTCTTGTTTTATTTGGGAGCAATATAATTGCTTCACCAGATCCTTCTATTATGTTTGATAGTCCTGATATCGTAATACGGGACCGTCATAATCATATAAGCTATAAAAATAGCTTTTTTCTCGAAGGATTGTGTGCGTCGAGGCGCTGTCCACAAGGCATTCACACTTCATCTATAGATCAATGAAAAGAAAATATATATTTACTCAATAAGATGGCTTTAAACTAAAATTTAACAATTAAAAAGATTTTAGTAATAGACCTTTAAAATTTTAGTTTTTCAAGTTTTGATAATGTTGGGTTAGCTGTAGGGGCCGGATCCCAGGAAGCGGAGGTTCACTAGGAACTCTTAAGTACCGGTCGCTTAGACGAATTTCGTCTTGTTGACAGAAGGACCCTTTCGGCTTGTTCCCAAACAAATCTTAACTTTAGAACTTTTAAAAATAAAGGAATTTTACTAAATCAATTAATTGTTTGATTTAGCCTAAATTGATATATTGAGTAAAAAGGAACTAGTATTGACAAAAAGTAGTAACACACTAATGTTTGTCTAAGGTGTCAATCTAGGAAATGATAATTGATCTATGAAATGATAATTGATAATAGCAATCTTAGTTATATGTAACAACAAATGTTATTAAATAAGATGGTACTGATATGAAATAAATCACGATAGCTTTTATAGCTAAAACAAATTATTAACAATAACTAGTTTTTTTTTTAAATTGTAATAACAAATGTCGAGAAGCTTTCTTTTGTTTTGAAGACAATAACAAATGTCTAGAAGCTTTCTTTTAAAAACGAATTGTAAACAGTAACAAATTCTAAGCAACAGAAGCTTTTGGATTTAAGCTTTAAAAACGAATTGTAAACAGTAACAAATTCTAAGCAACAAATGTCCAGAAGCTTTCAATTTAAGCAACAGAAGCTTTTGGATTTAAGTGTTTTTTTTTCTCGTAAGAATTCTATTTTCCACATTTACTTTTTCTTCCAATTTTCTTGACATTTCCAAACACCGAAAAAAAAAACGATCGAAATTGTAAATTTTCAAAGGAAAGAAAACACCAAGAAATTGATTTCATTTCCTTTCCTTTCTGCGGCTATGCTAAACATCAATCAGTAGAAACAGTTGAAGAGCTTTTGGTTTTTTAGTTCCTCCTCAAATTAACCAGACTGAAGTTATATTAGCTCCATCCCCCATCGAACCGGCTAAAGTGACTGGCAATTAGCATGAGCAACAGGGAGCATCTAATAGCTTTTTGATTTAAGCAACAGAAGCAATTGTAAAATGTTATAGACAGTAACAAGTTGTTTTAGCAATATGGAAACAGTAACGAAATATTTTTTATTTATTATTATTATTCCGTATGAACAGTGACAAACAGGAAAAACAAATAATAAAATTTTAAAAGTCAAATTTGCTTTGAACAAATTTGCTTCTTATTAAAACAAATATTGTTCACTGTACAACAAATTGATATTCCAACAATCTAAGAGTTAGATCGATTTAAAAATTTTTGTTTTGAACATTAGCAATATAAAGAATATCACTCTTAGATTGTTAGATATATATATATTGCTAATTTTCATTCAAACAATTAATTTATTAAATTTTTTTTTAAGAAGTGTTACCAGCCTCTGGTCGGATTGACTAGGAAAAAAGGAAGGATGACGTCGAGATCTTGACGTCGATTCTCCTTGCTTCAGCAATCGTGCTGATAACGTGTTTGAAGGGATACTAGATATCGTAGAATAGTATTTTTCTTCTTCTCATTTCATCATATGGCAAGGGCCATATATATAGGGATAAGGGGGCAACCCAAGGGTCAAGAGTTACATAATCCAAGGGTCATGAGTTACATAATCCCAAGGGTCATGTGTAACTCATGACATAATGGTGAATAGTAAGGGTTTCACAACATTGTGCCTTTAAATCCTACATTTTTTTTAGCAAACAATAATATAGAAGTTGAAGAATAGATAAGGTTACTGCTTTGTAGCAGCAGCCATTCAAATCCTCGCTCTCCCCCGCCTTCTCTCTCCCTCTCCCATGGCGGAAACCCTAATTCCTAACTGCATCCACGGATTCGCAAGTCGTTTCTCACTTCCTCTTCACTCCCCCCACCGAATCCGCCACTTCCTCTTCCCGATTCCACCACTTCCACTCAAGAATCTACGATTCCGACCATTGGCTTCTTCATCTCCTCCTCCTTCTTCATCTTTTCCTATTGCGGATAAAGAACAGAACTACGAGGCGATGGGCGTGGAGTCCTTGAAGCAGTTCATCCATCTCAATTTGGGGAAGTGGAACGGCTCATTCTACGTGAGCACCGATCGGTTTGCCCTAATTCTTTTTTTCGTTTTCTTAATATTTTTTTTTCTGAAGTTTTTTTTTGTTTTTTTTGGAATGGCAGCAATTCGATGCTCATGGGAATTTGCTGCAAAATGTGACGACAAAGCTCTCCGTCAGCTCCTATGGGGAGGATGAGCTCATCAGTCTCATTCAAACGTGAGCAAACCCTTTCGATTACTTCCTTTTTTGATGAAGTTATGCTTTATTTAATCTTGGATTTGATAGATTATAGGTAAAATTTCAATTTTGTATTTGACCGACCCATTGTGCATTTAACAAAAAACAAAAAGGAAGCATTGCTGCACACAACAAATTTTAAGTGAAATTCTCAGCAGAATTTTAGTTTATCACACTCCACAAGTAAAATGGAAAGTTTTCCACTGCCATAAAAACATTACTTTTACTTGACCAATTTGGTCTTGCTATAGTGAGAATATGCAGCAGTATAAGCTTCAGCCCTTTAACATCGTTGGTTGGCTTTGGCAATTTTCTTACAGCAGGAAATTGGCGGCAGTAGCTCTCGATCACGCCCACCTCATCTAGACAAGACCAAGTAGATCCTCTAGAAACCGCTTCGAATATGGGTTCACGAGACTCGCACAAAATTCCTTTGATGTCTCGACTCTCACATAACATTAACAAAAAATAAAGCTGTGACCATCACTATGCCACTCTCACTTTCTTCACATAATACCAAATTCCAACACTACCACACCCACAACACATCACAATACTACTTCCTTTCTCAATACTTGTTCACTTTCCTTTTTTTTTCTAGGAACATGACTTCAACACAAAGTGTGGAGCTCCCCATCTCCATAAAGCTAACAATATATTACTATTATAGGAGGATGATGAAATGGAACAATATAGTGCACTCGTAAACTGCTTGACAAAAATAGCACAACTAGCAAATACCATCTTGGATAATTTCTTCTTTCTTCTTCTTCTTCTTCTTCTTCTTCTTCTTCTTCACCGAAGTATTTCGTCGAACCATAACGACCATGTCAGAGTAGAGTAATGTGCTGTGTTATTTTCCAATCACTTGCTCTGCTCGTATCGGAATAGCACCACATCCACCCGATCTACGTGCCGAGCCGTAGCTCTATCCTCCCCAGGTTGATTTCAACTATTTTATTCTTGCATCTCCTTCACTCTTGGCCTCATGCACACTAGCCCCAACCATCTTCTCCATCGTCTCCTTCTTAGCCCTTTTCTCCTCTGGCCGATTAGGAGCCACCTCGACCGAGGAAGGTGGTGCCAGTGGAGGGTCTCCTCGCGGGCGCCTAGCCTTGAGGAGACGAAGACGAAGGATGAGGAAGGTTTCTTGGGGGAGCAAAAGTGGGGCTTGTCGTAAAAGGGGAGGTGGAGGGACTGAATGAAGTAGGAGAGTCCGAGGATGGAGGAAGTCATAGTTGAGGAGTTCGGATGGAGAAATTGGGATTTGAAATTTGGTTTTAATTTTTTCTTCTTCTAATTCTAATGAAGGGGATATAACCAACCATATTAGAGGGGTCATGTTTATTTTCGTCATTTCATATTTTTCGTCAACTGTGTTAGGATATCAAGTTGTCTAATTATAGTTAAGGTATTTACTGGTATAATATAAAATTATAGAATATTAATTTGAAAAACTGGAATACTTGAGTGTATTTAGTTGCATTAAGCCAACAATACTGTGGAAGTTGAAGAACGGACAAGGTTATTGCTTTGTACCAGTGCCAATTCAAATCCCCCCCCTCTCTCTCCCTTTCCAATGGCGAAAACCCTAATTCCTAATTGCATCCATGGAATCCTACGACTATTCTCACTTCCTCTTCACTTCCCCCACCAGATCCACCACTTCCGCTTCCTCTTTTCGATTCCACCAATTCCACTAAAGAACGCAAGATTCCGACCATTGGCTTCTTCATCTCCTCCTTTTCCTATAGCGGATCAAGAACAAAACTATGAGGCAATGTACGTGGAGTCCTTGAAGCAATTCATCCATCTCAATTTGGGGAAATGGAACAGCTCATTCTACGTGAGCACCGATCGGTTTGCCTTATTTTTTTATTATCCTTATTGATTTTTTTCCTAAATCTGGGGCTTTTTTTTGGAACGGAAGCTATTCAATGTTCATGGGAATTTGCTGCAAAATGTGACCACGAACCTCTCTGTCAGCTCCTGTGGAGAGGATGAGCTCATGAGTCTCATTCAAACGTGAGCAAACTCTTTCAATTACTTCCCTTTTTTATGTAGTTATGTGTTGTTTAATCTTGGATTTGGTAGATTCTAGGTAAAAGTTCAATTTTGCATTTGCTACATTGCACAATGGTGTGCAAATTCTAAGTTAGTGCAATGTAGTGTAATTTTTAGCATACATGGAATTGAAGAAATTCTTTTCCGCAAGGGTTTGGCATGCGAAGGTATGTCAACAAACCAGAGGAACTCGGCTCGAAGGTTCGGAGTCTGATGGGCATATTTGATGGTCAACACTCATGTCCAGAAAAGTAGAGGATTTGATGTCTAATCCAGGAATAGAATAAATGCAATTAGTAGCATAGACATAGACGAAGAAAGCAGAAGCATAGGCACGAGTGGAACAGTCAATCAA
>JANAVB010016707.1:0-41609 GCA_029216955.1 Iris pallida | reverse complement strand
CCTTAGTTAATACAATTTTATTTGCAACACCCCCCCCCCCACCGCTATGCTCTGTGCAAATTTATTTGCACAGATAAATCAAATTTTGCAAATATTTAAAACAATTATAAATTTATATTAAAATAATTAAATAATACACAAATGATATTTTTTTCTTTAAAAATCGTTTGAAAATCATTTAAAAATTCTAAAAAATTTCTAATAATTATAATATTTATTTTAAGGATATAAATACTATTTAAAATTATAAAAATAATATTTTAAAATCTAGGGGCTTACACAATTTGTGAGAGGGAGGGCCACATGAGATCAGTTTAAGATCCAGTTCAAGAAGAAATTCTTCTCGACCATCGCTAGAGTGGCCATGGGGCTACAATTCCAGAACATCCAGCAGGGGAACCGTTCTGTTGACGAGTATGCGGCAGAGTTTAGTCGTTTGAGTCGTTTCGCTCCTAGTCTGGTTGCAGACCGAGAGGAGATGACGCGTAGGTTTTGCCATGGTCTAGTCCCAGACATTGGCATTCTCCTAGTGGCGAACGGACGACTCTACTACCACAGCCTAGAGTTGGCCCGGAGCATAGAGAAGCGTCTCCTGTCTTGCAAGAGGTCGGCTTCCGTACACCACGAAACCTTCCAAGCGTCAGGCTTTCCAGCCGAGAGCACCAGCACCGCACCAGCAACATACCGTCCTCCCACACCTCATCACCCAACCCCACCAGTTATAGCCCCGGGACCTCGCAGCAGAGGGGGCCTGTGTGTTCATTCTGTAGGAGGCCAGGGCATGACTTCGCCATCTGCAAGAAGAGGGTGGGGCAGTGTTTAGCTTGTGGGTCTACCACCCATCAGCTTCAGGACTGCCCAGTAACGAGGGCACCAGGTGCCGGACCACCGTCTAGAGGACCGCCGCTCCCGACGCAGCAGCAGAGGTTCGGACAACACCTGCAGCGGCAGAAGGGACCCCAGGGGAAGGCTTATAGTCTGGCTCTTGAGGCAGAGCCGAAGCAGGTTTCGGAGCCAGATTATTTGGCCGACGTCATCACAGGTCATGTTTTTGCATACTTTTCTAGCTCTATGCTTGTTTGATTTCGGTGCATCGCATAGCTTCCTGTCATTAGAGTTTTTGCATAACACCACTTAGTAGCTACACCTACCGAGGATGAGTAGAGTAATGATGGAAGACGGACCAGTACCCATTAGGGATATCTATAGATGCTCTATTACTATAGCTGGGAGAGAGTTTGGGGGACGATTCTTCGTTATGCCACTTCCCGGGTATGATATCATATTGGGAATGGACTGGCTTAGCTATGCTCACGCAGCCATAGACTGTCATGAGGGTAGTATTCTGTTCAGTCCCCAAGGTACGACACTATTCAGTGTCAGAAGGACAGGGCCGGAGATCAGCCTAGAGCCGAACTGTTATGCTGGGAGTTTATAGATGTATTCCCAGAGGATCTTCCAGGCTTCCGCCTGACAGAGATGTGGAGTTCACTATAGATTTAGTACCGGGTTCATCACCATTATCCCGGGCTTGCTATAGAGTGAACCCCAAGAAGGCCGTAGAGATGAAGGAGCAGATTGATGACCTATTAAAAAAGGGTTTCATTCGATCTAGTGCTTCTCTATGGGGAGCGCCAGTGCTCTTTGTACCGAAGAAGGATGGTACAGTCCGGTTGTGTATTGACTATCGGGCGTTGAATACCATCACCATTAAGAACAAATATCTTCTGCCCAGGATAGATGATTTGTTCGAACAATTGAGTGGGGCGAAGGTATTTTTCAGGATATATTTGAGATCCGATTACCACCAGATGAAAGTTAGGGCTGCAAACATCCAGAAGACGGCGTTCAACACGAAGTATGGGCAGTACGAGTTTTTGGTGATGTCATTTGGTCTCACAAATGCGCCAGCTGTTTTTATGAACTTGATGAATAAGACATTTCACCAGTATCTGGATAAGTTCGTCGTAGTATTTATCGACGACATCCTGATATACTCGAAGACGCCGGAGGAGCACGTAGAGCACTTGCGGACAGTTTTGGGGATTCTGAGATAGGAGAGGTTGTATGCCAAATTGTCGAAGTGTGAGTTCTTTTTAGACCGAGTGGAGTTTCTCGGTCATATGGTCACTCGAGAGGGGATCTCAGTGGATCCCGGGAAGATTGCTGCCGTTGAGACATGGAAGGCTCCGACGTTAGTTTCAGAGATCAGAAGTTTCTTGGGTTTAGCAGGCTATTATAGAAAGTTCGTCCAGGACTTTGCTAGGATAGCCGAACCCATGACGAAACTGACGCGAAAGGACGCAGAGTACATCTGGTCAGAGGACTGTCAGGCAGCATTTAAGGAGCTGAAGAGGAGGCTGACGACCGCTCCAGTTCTGACATTACCTTCAGTATCTGGAGGTTTCACCATATACATCGATGCTTCGGAAAAGGGGCTAGGATGTGTCCTGCAGCAGCTTGGGAAAGTGATTGCTTATGCATCTAGGCAATTACGGACTCATGAACGGAACTATCCTACCCACGACCTAGAGTTAGCTGCGGTGATCTTTGCACTCAAGTTGTGGAAACACTACTTATACGGAGAGCGAGTGAAAATCTTTACTGACCACAAGAGCTTGAAGTATGTGTTCACACAGAAGGAGCTGAACATGAGGCAAAGACGATGGTTAGAGTTGACGAAGGACTTCGACATCGATTTACAGTATCACCCCGGGAAGGCAAATATGGTGGCGGATGCGCTAAGTAGGCATCCGATGGCATGGTATCTGATAGATCGATATTTGCGAGAAGATCTGGAGAAGCTCGGTATAGAGATAGTTCGGCCAGGATCAGTGATACAGATGATGGCGCTAGACATTCAGTCAGATTTGATAGAGCAGATCAAGGAGGCACAGTCTAAATATGAGAGCCTCCGCAGACTCAGAGTCCAAGCTTTAGCTGGATTGCTAGATGACTTCACCATAGCAGAGGATGGATCCTTGAGGCATGGCAGCCGATTATGCGTGCCGAAGGGAGAGCTGATAGAGGCGCTCTTACAGGAAGCACACCGATCGCGATATTCTATTCATGACTTGCGGGAACATCTTTGGTGGCACGGGATGAAGAGAGATGTATCACGTTTTATTTCGATATGCCTAGTTTGCCAGCAAGTCAAGGCGGAGCGTCAGAGGCCAGCTGGTCTATTGCAGCCATTACCCATTCCCGAGTGGAAGTGGGAACATATTACGGTGGACTTCGTCTCAGGGCTTCCTCGTTCCCAAGGAGGGAAGGATGCCATTTGGGTCATCGTTGACAGGCTGACGAAGTGTGCTCACTTCATACCCTTCAAGGTGGGGCTCTCCACCGAGAAGTTGGCGGAGCTATACATGCAGCAGATAGTTCACTTGCACGGAGTACCAGTGAGCATCGTATCAGACCGGGACAGCAGATTCACGTCCCATTACTGGAGGAGCTTGCAGGAGGAGTTGGGCAGTCGGCTCAAGTTCAGTACAGCGTACCACCCACAGACCGATGGACAGTCCGAGAGGACGATTCAGATGCTAGAGGACATGCTGAGGACTTGTGTGCTGGACTTTGGCGAATCATGGGAGAGCCATCTACACTTGGTAGAGTTTTCATACAACAACAGCTACCAAGCCAGCATCGGTATGTCTCCTTTCGAGGCATTATATGGACGACGATGCCGTACACCGCTCTTTTGGGATGATGTTGGGGATAGAGTTATGCTTGGGCCAGAGATGATCACTGATGCGACAGAGAAGGTCAGGATGATCAGAGACAGACTCATAGTTGCTCAGGACAGGCAGAAACACTGGGCCGATGCTAGTCGCAGACCGATGGAGTTCGTCGACGGAGATATGGTGTTGGTGAAGATATCACCTACTAGAGGGACGATCCGATTCGGACGAGACGGCAAGTTGATCCCCAGATACATTGGACCGTTCGAGATACATGGCAGGATCGGAGAGATAGCTTACAGGGTTGCACTTCCACCCAACCTAGCAGGGGTTCACGATGTCTTTTATGTGTCTCAGCTAAGGAGATATGTTCCAGACCCTAGCCATGTGCTAGATCATTCAGAGTTGGAGATCGGACCGAGCCTTGCAGTTACTAAGCAGCCAGTGGAGATATTGGACAGGAGGGAGAAGAGGCTGAGGAACAAAGTCATACCCTTGGTCCGAGTAGCTTGGAGCCGTCACTCTCCGTAGAAATCTACTTGGGAGAGGGAGTCGGACATGAGGGAGAGATATCCTTACTTGTTCGACCCAACAGCCGCGAGGGGACCTCCCGTTCCCGCTTGATACCTTAGAGGTTAGTCTTAATAGTAGCCTTAGTCATTGATTGCTTTGCTTGCTATATTAAATGTTTGTAGAGTCTTCTATCCTCGTAAATTTTGAGGACGAAATTTTTCAAGGAGGGAAGATTTGTAAGCCCCTAAATATTTTTAATTATTTTAAATAAGAAATTATTATTTTAAATGGCATTTTTATCCTTAAAATGAATTATTAATTATTAGGATTTTTCTAGAATTTTTAAATGATTTTTAAATGATTTTTAAATGATTTTTAAAGCCAAAATATTAATTTGTAATTTATTAAAATGTTTAAATGCTTTTTGCAATTATTTTAATTGTTTTAAAGCTATTATGCAATATTTGAATTGTCTGTACAAATTATATTTGCACAGAGCATAGCAGAGGGGTATATATGCAAATTAGAATTTGCACATTGCTATGGCGGTGGGTTATATTGTAATAACTCATATTGGGGGGGTTCTGTAAAAATGCCACCCGATCACCGCCTTCGTCGGTGATCATCTCCGGCGATTATCGCTGTAACCCTAACCCTAAACCCTAATCTAAAAAAATTCCACTGCCTTTCCCAGCATATAAAAGCCTCCCGACCTAAACCCAAACCCCAGACATCACTCTGACCACCCCAGCTCCGCCCTAGCCACGCCCTAGCTCGTCTTCTCCGACCACCCTCGCCGGAACCCTAGATCTAGGTTTCCAACCACCCAGAGCCACTTCCCGACGAACCACCACCGCCAATCGACGAGTCTCGACGAGGTGACTCGGCCTCTATTTTTCTCCGGCCACCCCGACGCCTACAGCCGCCGTTGTTTTCCATAAATAAATTCACTTTATTTATTTTGTATCTGAGAAAATTACAACTGTAGGAATCTAATCTAGAAGACGATTACTTTATCCCTTGGACGATGCGATGTAAAAAACTCGAACTTTAAAGAACTTGGACAGCAACTAGGCAATCTCTCTGTTCTCTCTGAAATTGACTGTAGTGTCTGATGAAGATGAAGAAACTCTCTTTTATAGAGTTCTGGATAACTGTTCTGAACCATACGCTCAGTCAGTTACTTGACGTGTACATAACTGCAGGAACGCGTGGCGAATTCTGATGGAGACACGTTGGAGTGCAGTTGAAAGTAGTGAAATATATCTAGGAGAGATTGGTGGCATGGATGCCACGTTGCATAACTTCTGAATAACTGAGTAACTGAGTACAGAACACGTGAGAACGTGTGTTGACTGTATGTTGAAAGTCATCCTGGATGCCTTTGCTATGATACGCTATCTTTGAAAAAGAGCCATACGCTAGCTTTTGAAGGCACATGTCTTGTATACGCTGACTTGGACAGCACAGAGCCCATATAAGGCTGATAGAGTCGTATGAGGTCCATACGCTCACTTGGTTGGGAAGGAGTCGTATGAGGTCCATACGCTCACTTGGTTGGGAAGGAGTCGTATAAGGTCCATACGCTCACTTGGTTGGGAAGGAGTCGTCTAAGGTCCATACGCTCACTTGGTTGGGAAGGAGTCGTATAAGGTCCATACGCTCACTTGGTTGGGAAGGAGTCGTATGGAGTCCATATGCTCACTTGGTTGGGCAAGGAGCCGTATGCATTGAGGTAGTAGACACGTGGCTGTCCTCAATCTTTTCAAATATGCCATATCTTCAAATACTGACAAATATTTCTTGAGCGTCGTACTGCAGATATGATGGCTGACAGACTGTCAAAAATGACAGTAATGATGGCTCTTTATTTATGATGGCTGCTGAGCTGTCCTCGTAAGAGACAAAATCATTCTCGAAAACCTATACGACGGCTAATCTTCATAGGGCAGCTGTCTTTGCACGAAAGACGAAGTGTCAGATTCATCCTTCATTAAATACATGCTGTGCTGTCATCTAAAGAAATAATAAAATATTCACTGAGTGTACGGCCTTTAGAGGAGCGTATGGCCTTGGCTGAGCGTATAGTCTTGAGCGTATGGCTTTGACTGAGCGTATGGCCTTGAGCGTATGACTTTGGCTGAGTCTTATGTCAGCGTGTCATAATTTTCACACCCTACAAGACCTCCTTCAAAGTTTTCGAACTTTATGAATTTCAAAAGTTCGAAATTACTTTGAACTTAAAGTGGGAATAAGTCCTGACACGCTGGCATAAGTTTTGTTATCTTCCTCAATATCAGTGCAAATCTTTAGGGATTCTGTTTAAAGAATATCCGCCGTTTGAACTTCTTCTTTTCTTCTATAAATAGGTCTTCCAAGACCTAATTTATTTCTTTACTTTTGCATCCATCTTCGAGAGAGAAAAAGAAACTCAAGACTCAACTTCTTCTTCTTCAACTCAAGCTTTATCAATGGCGCCCAAGGTTGATGCTGCTGCGAAGGGAAAGGGGAAGGCTCCTGCGGAGTCATCTCAGCCCACCGCCGCCGCTGCTAAGAAGACTACCAATGAGCCGTTCGACGAAGTAAACGCCCATTGAAGCCTCTCTATGGTGAGGATGATGATGATGAACAGTAACTATCCCCTATTTAGGGCTCTGGTTAGAACAAAATCATAAAACGTATCCCCTTTTTAGGGTCAAATACGTCAGAAAATACGCTTCCCTCTTTAGGGTTTAGCCGTATCCCATATTTTTTGTTTATACGAAAAATATGTTTTGAGCGTATTCTGTATGATACGCGTATTTTTGATAGAAATGTCAAAATACGCTGTCTTGAAAGAATATGCTATGGCAAGTTGTCTCACTGAGATACGCTAACTCCTGTGTTAGCGTATGTTTTTGATGATCATCTTGTCAACCGTACGCTGATACGCTCAAACTGAACATAAACTGAACTTTTAAATCATTCACTTAAGATAGACTGAGCGTATATGGATTTTCGAGTCTGTCATATGCTTAGGATATACTGAGCGTATGCTGAACTTTGAGTCTGCCATACGCTTAAGGAAAACTGAGCGTATGCTGAACCTTGAGTCTGCCATACGCTTAAGAAAAACTGAGCGTATGCTGAACCTTGAGTCTGCCATACGCTTAAGAAAACTGAGCGTATGCTGAACCTTGAGTCTGCCATACGCTCAAGAAAAACTGAGCGTATGTTGAACTTTGCCATCTCTTTGTGTTGAAGATTTCTAAGGTTTTATTCATCTTTTGCAGTGGATATTCTGGCTCAGGAGGCAGAATTTGAAGGATGTGTAGGAAATAACTATAGAAGTGACCTATCACATGTTCGTTTCCCCAATTCGATGGACCTTCTACAAGGATAGCTCTTTTGACAAATCAGGAAAATGACACTTTGCTGAACTTGATGAGTGGACTGCCTTTACAGAGTGTGGATGGTGTTACCCACTCGAAGCCAGCATTTCTTTTCGGAGATGCCATTGACATAAACTCTCAGCCTGCTCTGGATAAAGTATCATACTGTTATTATAGGGATGGTGATGTAAATCAGCCAATGTATTTGACTGGCTTATCAAAAATCATCAACATAGCTCGCTTATTTCATGCGAGTTGTCAAAGACAAATGAAGTGGGATATCACTCCATCCCGATAAGCAAAGGCTGGGTGGATAGGATATCGTCAAGGAAGATTCCGCAGTGGTACTGAACCACATGTCACAGCTTTGCGAGGACTGCTACCTGCCACCATCCCTCCTGAGGACTCGGCACTGCTGAAGCCAGTCAGAGTCCCAATCTTTGCAAACAAATTTGCTCAACTAGAAAATGCCATCTACCCAAAATTGTCTATGAGGCTGACTGGTCTGGTAAATCCGAAGAATACCAGATGGACTGCTCTTGTGAAATGGATTCAGAAGAATTTTAGTGAACAGTTACAGGTGATAGGCCTATATGATGCCATTAAGTGCACTGCTTATGGTTTTAGGCCAAACCCGGATTTGTTCTTGGCGTTAGCGAAGAGGTATAACTACCGTACCGGCACCTTCATGACCCCAAGAGGCGAGATGGGATTCGCCCTTCATGAAATGACATATATTTCTCAGCTGCCAACAGCAGATTTGCCATATGAAGAGTATATCCCTTTCGTTGATGAAATGAATAAGATCTCCGAAGCCAACCCACTGGTTCTTCATGTCTTTGAAGAATTGATGTGCCATTATAGTATTTGTAAGGCTTTTTATAAAGGACAAGGTGGAGAAGGATTCTAACTGTTATTCTTCCAAATGGATGGCCTATTTATTTCAAGGCCGTACTAATGAAGTTCAAAAGAAGAAGAAGTCTGAGCAATATGTCGGTGAATTTAAACCTCTGAATCAAGCTGAGATTGACAAGCTCATCCGGGACACCACTCATGACGACATCGTCATTGAGGAAGACGAAGGCACTTATAAAGCCGGTGATAGGTTTGAGACCTATATTAAGCAGGCAGCCGAGAATTATCCGCTGAAGGTCATCTGGCCAGATTTATATCTCTCTGGCTGAGAAAATTCGTAGTTCCTGGCACCTATTCAGCAGACAGGATACACAGAGGAGTTGTCTTCGCAGCAGTCCGTCTGGTTTTCGGGTATAAGATGGATTTACTGACAGCAATGACATGCCGTCTGAATGCTGGATTAAGGGCATATACAGACAGAATGTTCGAATTGGCAAGAAAGAGCCTTACATCCTTTCCTCGGGTAGAAATACCCTTTACATATTTATTTCGATGGCTGCTTCTGTATTTCGAATCTCTTATGAATGCTGGGATGGCTAGACCAGATGACACCTTTCTGGAAAGATACAGTCACACACCAAAGTGGAAATATGACACTTTGACGGATTGCAGAACTATATTAAACAGGGAGAACTATGGAGCTTCACTTGTGTTCCTCCACCTGTTGGTTATGAAACCATGCCTGGGAGATTGATTGATGGCATTGGTGGCAATGAATTGGATGAGATTCAACATGAATGGCTGAAGAGGATCAGGCCATCTCATTTAATCTGCCGCCGTGACAACATCACTTATCTAGAACCATATCTTCCGAGCAGGTTTGCTCGGCAATTTGGTTATGATCAGTTGCATGTGGGCAATGCAACGACGTGTTTTGGTTATCAAGGCGGTTGATTGATGGTGCCAGAGCTTGGATATATTACATTGCTAAGGTACAGGGGCTACCTTTTCCATGCCAGATCCGGTCACCTATCAGAGAGGAGCTAGAATATTGGCGTCTTATGCCAAATTCTATGTATCAGCTAATACCTTTGATGAAAAATTCAGCATCTTAGGTAGAAGCTTTATTCATATTGAAAAGAATCAACTAAATCAGCCCTGCCTGGAGATTGTCATGACCAAGAAGATCTGCTGGCTACTTATGAAGTTGATGATGAAGTTTTAGAAACTTTCTTCTCTGATGACCTTCATCAACCATTACATGTACCCATCGGGAGTGCTGAAGAGAGTATATCTGCCGATAATACCCCGAAGAGGAAGCGGGGCAAAGGTGCTGCTGGGCCTGTCCCAAAAAGAGTCACTCGAGCAGAGACTCGAAATCGTGGAGGAATACCATTCCAGGGACTTCTCCTGCTTCCAATCGAGTCAGAGATGCTGATGAAGCAGGTAGTGATCCAAAAGACAATTATCCTACTGTTCCATTCACAAAAAAATAGGAAGGAAAGTGATAGTTTCAAAAACTAAATCCGTAATTTGTCTTGATGCAGAGAGTCCCACCGATCGTGCTGTGCGATTGGCTTCAGAAAAACAAGCTACCTTTGATTTTTCTGTAAAGACAGAACCTGTTGAAGAAGATATTCCTGAACCTGCTGGATCATCCATGCCTTCTGATATAGGATCGATTCCGCCAATGGCCGATGATGCGCAGGTGATTAGTCAACCTGCGGTAGAGGTCGAGCATCAGACTGAAACAGCTAATGACTTACTGATTTCGGGAGAATCAGTGAAGGAAGCCACTTCTCTCAAACCAATTGCTGAAGCTTCAGAGAGCGAACAAGTTGACTATGAACCGTCGTTTCATTCTTTTGGAGAAGAAGACATGGATAGACGATGAATCACCGTCTAAAACTCCAATTGATGTACTGAGACAATTGGTCAACACTCAGGATTGACACCAGAGCCCGAGAGGCATATGGAAATAGAAGTTCAAGTTCCGAGTACTTCTGGGGCGGGCAGCAGTGAAATAAATCCCGTGTCAGAAAGCACTCTGAACAGACTACGAGCCGGTCTGAATGATCCGAAGGAAACTGAATATGAACCAGCTCCAGGTAATATTTTATTCATCAAAGTTTTGTCTTGTCTCTGCTTTATTGTCTTTTAGTTTTGATCATGCTTCTTTGATTCCAACAGCTGTAGGAACTGCACCGGCTATGAGTTCTACTCAAGCCCCACTTGTCCAAACTGATGTGGGTGAGGGGAGTTCACATTTGCCGAGTTCTCCAAAAGCACTCACTTCAGCTCCCAGAATAGAGGCTCCTCCTGCTCCTTCCTCTACTATTGCAGCGACTCCCGATTTTGACACAGGGATAGCAAGATCATGGAGATGTATTCAGATATTATTTATTCATATCTGGATACATTCTCGAGACGACTTATGAAGGATGAGACTATGCCCTTTTCGAGTCTTCGAGAGGCGACTAGTTTTCCACTTTCAGCTTTGAGACAGGCTGGTTATGAGTCCCAATGTGTCTTTTTTGAACATCTCCTGAATGATTAGAAGCAAACATCCATAAATACTGGGAGATTAAAAAGGAGGATATTAAGTCTCTGACTGCAGTTGAGATTGCTCAATTGGAGAATGAAGCTCAAGCTCAGCACATTGCTCTGACAGAATTCCTCGCTCAGTCTTCTAAAGAGTTAATGGCGAAAGACGAAGAATAATAAATACTCGTCAGAATATGGAGCGCCTAGAGAAAGATGAAGCGTCAAAAGCTGAAGAGCTTAGAAAGTTGAGGGAAGAGCTAGCTCGTCTTCAGGAGCAAATTGCCTGTGGAAAAAGAACAATCAAGATTGCTACTGATCGTAAATCTGAAGCTGAACGCTGTCAATTTTTACAGCAAGAGCGAGAATTGATGCAAACCAATCAGATTGAAGAGACCAATCGCCGTAGCTCTATTATTGTGGGATATGACCAACAGATGATTGGAGCTGAAACAGCAGAGCGAATCAAGAAAGCTCATGAAGAAAAGATAAATAATAAATCGTTCGTATTCAGGAGATAATTACTCCTCCTAAATAGATCTTTTACATTTATCATGTATTGCAGTTTTGGTATCAATTGTAATCAATATTTTGATTCTGATTAAAGAAATGAACATCTTGGCTTGATTTTAATTCTGTGGATATTTTTATAGAAAACATGTTCAGGTAATATACATGACAATTTCAAGAGAATAGAATATACAAATAAACTTTGTAACTCTATCATGATATTAAACCAAAGATAATTTTAGTTTAATACTGATTAGAGAAAACAAATTCAGATAAAGTATCTTTGGATTCTATTTTCCATGATCTTGGACTCGGAAATCAAAAGACGAGATATCATTTTCATAGAATAGAAAATATGATACATACTGAGATAGAAAATTCAGAGGTAATATGGACATGATTTTCTATACAAGATCTTTATTAAATCCACTGGGGATCTAATAAGACAAAATATCAAATTCTCTGGGAAAATGATATATGGTAGAATATCAGTTTCCTCTGGGATAACGATATCGAGATAACTTTTGTAGAGAAGAATTAATTTTGATTTATATTTGCTGGGGAATGATGAAAATATTATACATATATTTCTTTAAGAATTTGCCATTGATAGGCATCATCGTGACTTTCCCATCCATAGAGGCAAGCTGGTATGCTCCATTAGAGAAGACTTTGTTTACTACGAATGGGCCTTCCCATTTCGCGTCAAATTTGCCTTTGCTCATATGTGTCATGGTCATAGGACGTCTGACAGTAAGGACCAGTTCTTCTTTCTGATATGCTCTGATTTTGACTTTCCGGTTAAAAGCTTTTGAGATTCGGGCCTGATACAGCTCGATATTTTGTTGAGCATACAATCGTTTTTCATCTAGAGCTTCCAATTCTTGAAGTCGGAGACGATCATTGTTTTCTGTTGTAAGTTCATTGGAGATTGCAATTCTCAGAGAAGGAATCTGGATCTCAAGGGAAGAACAGCTTCACACCCTATACCAAAGAGAAATGCGTACATCCGGTTGTATTGCGAACTGTGGTGCGGTAGGCCCATAAATTCACCAATTCTCACTCCAGTTGCGTTTGTTGGAAAAACGAACTTTTTCAAGAGTTTGATGATTGTTTTATTGAAAGCTTCTGCCAATCCATTAGCTGCTGATTATATGCTGTGGAAGCTAAATTATTGATCCGATGATCGTCGCAGAATCGAGTAAATTTCTGACTGACGAACTGCGGTCCGTTATCATGAATAATACGCCGAGGAACACCAAATCGATAGATAACATGATGTTTGACGAAGTTGATAACATTAGAAGTTTGACTTCGGATAACGGATTGCTTCAGCCCATTTGGAAAAGTAATCAGTTATGCTAGAATAAACCGATGTCCTTTTGATGATGGTGGGTTTAGGGACCAATGACATCCATGCCCCAAGCTTCAAGGGCCATGATGTCGCTCTTGGGTGTAAGAACTCTGACGGTTGATGGATAAAGTCTGCATGAATTTGACAGGCTTACATTTTCGCGCATATTGAATGGCATCAGCCACCATCGTGGGCCAATAATACCCATACGTCGGATACGATCTTGAAGCTTAGGACCTGGTTGATGGGCTCCGTAAACACCATCATGTGCTTCACGGACAATCTGCTGTGCTTCTTCACCAGCGATGCATCGGAGGAGAAGACCGTCGTAGGACCGACGATATAGTGTCTTCGTAGTATGATTATAGAATCTGAGAGATCGACGCCGGATAGACGCTGCTTCACTCGGATTATCAGGAAGTATGTCATACAATACAAAGTCTAGAAATGGGCGTCTCCAATCTTCGTTATGGCTTCTGGCTTCTGTTTCATTAGAAAAGACTATTCCATAGTAGAATCGGAAGAGGACGAGGACACTTTATCAAACTTTAATCCAGCATCAAGGTTGAAGAATCTTCATGGGGATTATGGGGAAAAGCCAAAGCCAAATTATTCTACAGAATAGTTCTCGGTTATAACCACTATCACTTGCTGACGCCTGATTGGTATGGCTAATACAGCAGCAGATTAGCCAAAGCATCAGCTTCTGCATTATAGGCTCGTCGAACATGTTCAATAAAGAACCTTCAAAGGATGAGGCCATAGAGAGTGTGGCTCGATGATAAGGTATTAAATCCTGATGACGAACTTCATACGTTCCCCTGATCTGATTGATGATAAGCTTAGAGTCTCCATAAACTTCCAAATATTGAATATCTAGATGTTTAGCAAGTTGAAGACCGATGAGCAATGCATTGTATCGGCTACATTGTTTGAACATGATTGATCCAGAGAATAAGCCCTCTGAATATTAATCCTTTTGGGGATATAAGAACGATCCCAACTCCGGCAACAATATCGCCGTTAGGACCTATTCTAGATGCTCCATCAAAGAATAGACGCCAGGTAGGAATTTCTTCAGAAACCAGATTTGAATCCAGGACTTCATCAGGAATCTCATCATATAATTTAGAATCTTCTGGAACGCATGAGCTGCCAGAAAATTGGCAAGAGCCTGTCCTTTACTGACTTCTGAGGAATATAATGCATGTCGTATTGAGCTAACAAGATTCCCCAATAGCTAGTCTAAATTGAGAATATCGGATTTCTTCATCATAATCCTGATGGGATTCACTCTAGAAATGACGTGAATCGTTTGACCGATAATATAATGTCGCATTTTCTGAACAGCAAATTAATGCTAGGCATTCTTTCTCGATTGGAGAATAACGCGGTTCAGCGCCTGTCATTATGCGACTGAGATAATAAATAGCCTATTCATGGCCATCTTTATTTTTTTGGGCAAGTAATGCACCAAGAGAATGATCCATGGCTCGAACATATAGAAGGAATGGTATTCCCGAGACAGGAGGTACCAAATCGAAGGGTTCATGAGATACTGTTTGATATCGTCAAATGCTTTTTGACATTCTTCGTTCCAGACGAAAGATACACCTTTCTTCAGAAGTTTGTTGAATGGTCTGCAGCGTCCTGATAAGTTGGAAATAAATCTCCTGATATAAGCAATTCTTCCTTGAAATCCTCGTAGCTCTTTTAAGGTGCGTGGAGGACGCATCTCTTGAATGGCTTTGATCTTCTCGGGATCCACGTTATACCTTTAGCGGTAATGACGAAGCCGAGAAATTTGCCACTAGAGCGCCCAGGAAGGACTTAGTAGGGTTCATTTTAAGTTGATGCTGACGCATTAAATCAAAGATAGTCTTCAAATCTTGGATATGATCCTCCTTTCGTCGACTTTTGACTGCAATATCATCAACATAGCATTCGACTATTTTCCGAGATGTTCGCAGAATATAGTGTTCATTGCTCGCTGATATGTTTCTCCTGCATTCTTGAGACCAAACGGCATCACTGTATAACAGTATGTACCGATCGGCGTTCTGAAGGAAGTATGTTTTTCATCATCTGGAATATTTTGATTTGGTTGTATCCCAATATCCATCCATGAATGACATTCGTTCGAAACCACATGTGTTATCGATCATGACATCGGTAATTGGAAGAGGAAACTCGTCTTTAGGACAAGCTGCATTGAGATCGCGAAAGTCTATACAGACTCGGATCTTGCCAGTCTTTTTAAGGACAGGAACGATGTTAGCCACCCATTCAGGATGTTGTTCCTCTCGAATAAATTCGGAAGCCATAAGCTTATTGACTTCAGCTTCAATTGCATCCATAATGTCTGGACGAAATCGTCGCTGTTGTTGTTTGACTGGTTTAGCATTTGGCATGATATTAAGTTTATGCATTGCGATCTTCGGATCTAGTCCTGGCATATCCTCATAACTCCAGGCGAAGACATCGATATAATCATGAATAAGCTTGATCATGTCTTGTTTATCTGTTTCTGAAAGACTTTCACTGATGAATATTGGTTTAGGGGACCCTTCTTCACCAACATCAATTTGGATCAGTTTATCTTCAGTAGGAGGTTCCCTCTGCTCGAACCTGAATTCCCATTGATTATCTAATCTTTGAGCCCATTGTTCTGATTCGGGTGATATTTCAAAATCATCCTCATCTTCATCATTTTCTTGCGGGCCATCAACAGAGACCATATTGATGGATAGAATAGAGCGATGGAGATCGCCAATACTCGTGTCAGAATCCCAAGAGAGGGAATCAGAAGACTCAGATCGTTCATCTTCATCGGATTTTGAATCTTCATGGACGATGTTGATAAAGGAGGTAGGAGCAATGTAACCTAAACCACATTTTGTCCTTCCGTATTTTAATGGGGAATTCGAACAGGCATTCTTCTTCCTTTTCCATTATTGAGGCTGGTTCTGAAGTCATAACCCATATTCTTGATGATATTTTTGGATTGCTGACTGTAGTGACGTAGTTGTAACCTTCCAGTATCGTCATTAGTGTCATCTTCTTCCAGTTAAGAGGATTCGGGGTCCTTTATAGAAGAATATTGGATTTTCTCCCTTCTTTCTAATAGGGACCACAAAGTATGATTTTTGTATGGACTCCAATGATACGTCTGTATGAAGAGTTTGAACAACTCCTATAGTTAGTGGCTCTAAGCTATCTAGCAATTGTAAATAACTTTGTACATGATTACAGACATCAATATCTGCAAAGGAGATGCTTCATTAATATTAGATACTGTATTTACAACAGAAGGCTGAGCCTTATCAGACTTAGTCAAATTAATGACAAAAGGGGAGAGGAAGAGCGATCAGAAGTTTTGTTTCGATTAAGATCGATAACAAAAGGCTCAGAAGAGGTGAGCTCCCTTGAAGAAGATCGTGGATAAGTAGTACGTCCACTGACTGGAATGACTAGAGTATCTGGTCTAGTCTGAGAAGATGGAGGAGGAGTGGCACATCCACTGACGGGAATTATCAGCGAACTTTGTGGAGCTTGGGAAGACGATACAGTAGTACGTCCACTGACATGAATTATCAGTGAGCTTTGTTCAGATGATTTAGCAGACTGCGGAGGAGTGATACGCCCTTTTACAGGAATAACAAAAGTATCGACTTTTGATATCTCATCATCGTATCCATAGCTTGCAAGACTTTTGAGTATTCATCTTTGTACATGCGAGCGTCATTGAAGTAAGCTTCGACTCCTTTGAATGGATAGAGATCTGCAACCTCCTTTTGAACTTCTCTCATTATCATCAACATATTTGAAGCACTGATGAAGAGTCGAAGGAACGATATTATGTTCATGCAAGAATGGTCTCCCCAATAGAGCATTGTATGAGCAACCATGATTGTCAATGATGTAAAAAGTAACTTTACTGCGAAGATCGCCTATTTGAAATTTGAGGCGAATCTTGCCCAAAGGCTCACTTTTTCCTTGATTAAATCCCAAGATGGTAGTGATAGTGCTGGAAAGACTATGCACAGGTATCTTCAGTGCATCTAGCATAGCTTTTGGCATAA
This sequence comes from Iris pallida, assembly GCA_029216955.1. Classification (NCBI taxonomy): domain Eukaryota; kingdom Viridiplantae; phylum Streptophyta; class Magnoliopsida; order Asparagales; family Iridaceae; genus Iris; species Iris pallida. Next base: position 24,703 of record JANAVB010016707.1, on the reverse strand, counting down.
TACTGAGAGAGGATCCTGGATCAATCAGTAGACGATCACCTTCATAGAATCGATATATCCTGTATGATATAAAGGACGGTCATGTCGATTATCCTCTAGCAGCATATCGTCCTGCGTAAAGGTAATGTTTGGAATAAATTCCAATACATTATGGCAATGAGAGACAGATTCTGTTTCCACTTTCTTGAGGAGAGTTAGGCAATTTTTTGCTTGTAACAGTGCTTCACTCAGAGTTTCTCGAGTCTCTTTAGAGGCTAAGAGCTCGAAGATCGACAATTTAGCTGGTGTATTGGCCAGTTGAGCCAATATATCAAAATTATAAGGCTTTTCAAGTCATGTAGGAGATGACTTCTTCAATGGTTTGTCGAAGCGGACTTGTTGTTTGCCTTTGTCAGCTGCTGTTGGCTTAGAAGGAACTGTCTCAACAGGATCATTTGAAGGCTCTTCAGTAGACTGGTGTTGGAGCTGTAACCGGAGGGACATCAGGAGTTTCTCCAGGAATGTCAGCATAATCTTTCAGATATATTTTTCCTGACCGAGTTCCAGCATGAACTTCGACTTCAGATTCCGATTCAGGGTCTATGGAAACCATGTTGCAATTCTTCATCTTGCTCTGGTTCTTTTATGCTTGATGAGAGCTTCATTCCAGAAACCAAGGCCAACACGAGATTGATTATGCCTCATAGTGATGGCTAAGGTGCTCGGAGTCCTTTGCCTGAGTTCAAACCAGGAGTGGCTAAATCATAACCCATCTTCGCCATTAATTCACGAGATTGTGAACTGTATAGATGAAATGCAGGCTTGTACCTATCTTCAGATTGAGGTACAATTTTATCTCCGTAGGGAGTGAATTTCCTGCCAAGATGAATAGAGGTTAGATAAAATCGGGTGTGAAACTAGAAGTCACATTGCATGACTTAGTCTTCCCGAGCTTCTTTTAGATAAAGGAGTCTTCCGAGAGAAGAGGAAGACTCTCAAACTCCGTCATTAAATCCGGGTGGATCCACATGATCTCTCCCTTCTTAGTTGACAGGAACAAGTCCTTCATTCTGTGCTGGTGGGATGTTCACAACTTCGAGAGTTGCTTTGGGAATAGGAATAATCCCGCTTTCCACCATTAAGGGAGGGAAGTCACCGAACTGCATCGAAATTACATTTGCTGTGACTGTCTTATCTTTGGGTGTCAGTGTCACAGCTCCTGATTTAATCATCTCTTGGATCTTTCCTTTTAATACATAGCAAGACCGGATTGTATGACCCAGCATTCTATGATATGGACAGTATTTTGGATGATCTGTCTTGTTGGCTTCATCAGGCTTTTTGATTTCTGGCAATTGTATTTTGTTACCTTTGAGCAAGCATTCAAAGATACCCTGAACATCGTCATCGTCGAAAGAATATTCTTCCTTCGGCCGAGGAGGTCTCTGTTGTTGATTTGTAGGAGCTGGAGTAGCTTGGGTAGTTTTATCTCTTGACTACTGCTTTGGAGGTTGACTTCAAGAGCCTCTTTCCTTTTTCGATTATTGGGTCGAGTACTATTGCTAGCACTCTGATTTAATTCCTTGGGAGCCATTTGCACCCCCAGACCTTTGAAGGTCTCAGCACTGACTTCGACAGCTTTGGCACTGACGATGAATGAAGGCCAATCTTGGAACTGAGTGGACCCTGTCCACATGCTGATGATTGGTAAGAAATTCGACTTGCAAGTGTCGATAGTAACAGCATCGGGAGTTCCGAGAGGCATTTTAAGGGCTTCTCTTCTGAATCTTTCAATGAAGTCCTCAGTGGTTTCATTATTTTCTGTTTAATTCTTATGAGGGCTGACATGGTCATGTCATTGAGCCCTTCATAGACCGTTCAAGAAACATTTGTTTGAAACCGGCAAATGAGGTAATGCACCCATCAGGGAGACTTCTATACCATTCATAAGCTGTTCCTTTGAGACATCCGACGAACACCCGAGTGAGGAGGGCATCGCTTGGTTGCAACTGATCAGTCATTACCTCAAAGTGATTAATGAACTGACTTGGGGAGGTTGTCCCATCAAAGAAAGAGATAGTCGGAGGCTTGTATTTAGGAGGATATGATACTTGCTTCCATTCTATCGGATAAGGTTGCTTGATGCCTAACCTTTGTAAACCATCCTTTTGTTTAAATGCCTCAAATTGAGTTCAGAGATTCCTTAACTCCCAGTAACAATTCCAGAGGATTGTAGAGTTGTAACTTGTTGAGTGTAATTGGGAGGAGGGACTGCAGCATATGTACCACCCCCAGCTCCGGACTGACTTGGAGTGGGTTGTACAGGAACATTAGATTGTACCCCCGGAATAGTAGAGGTTTCGGGTTTGGAGCAACAGGAGTATTTAATACAATTGGAGGTACTGTTTGTTGAACTTGCTAAGTTTGATGCTGAGCTTGCATAAGAGTGTGCATAGCATTCAATGTATCTGCCATAGCTCGCAACTGTTGTTCCAAGGAAGAAATCCTTTGTTCATGAGCTTCGTGCTAGTTGAAGGTTCATGATTGCCATCAACCATGTAAGTGGTAATCATTCGAGGAATAGACGATGAAACAGTCTGTTCTGAATCATCGCTGTGTGAGTCAGTATCTTTCCCGGGGCTATTTACGGGAGTCAATACTGGAAAGTTGGACTCTCCAAGGAAGTCCTCTGTGATCTCTGGATTACCACTTGGATGAGAAGAAGAAGAGACCCTGGCCAAGGCTCCGGTCCTAGATCGGGTGCCGAGATAAACACCATCTTCAGAATCTGATATAGCATCAGACCGTATGCTACCCCCAATATTTCTGGAGGTCATGTTGACAAAAGCATAAAGAGGTTCATCTTCATCCAATTTGGTTTATATTGAATCCGTTCGAAAACAGATCGTCTTTTTGGTGAACAACAACACTGAATCACAACTCGAGGTTGGAAGTTGCAACCATGCTTTTCATGGCAATATGAGCAATGTCATGGCCAGATGGAGTGTCATTCTCCGTTTATTTTGCAAATACTCCCGAAGATCTGTAGGAACAGATCGAAAAGTACTTTTGTTCTTCTGTCTTCTCGGTTCTTGAGTGTATAAAGACTGATTAATTTGAGCTACATAGTTCTTGGCATATTCTGCATCAGGGTCTAGTATACTTGTCTCAGTGGAACCGAGATGATTCTGGTTAAGCTTGTTACGAAGATCCGTAGGAGATATGACTTTGGTATCAGTCTTGGATACTTGTAATTTGCCTTTCTCAGATCGAAAAATTTTGAGAGAAGGAAGATGGGTATTCCGACTAGGAGTCGGTAATAATCCATCTTTAGAGGAAGTAGCCAAAAGGCGTTTCCTTTGTTTGATCTAGTAAGAGTACTAGTCAAATTAACTCCAGAGGTAAAGACCTTAGGAGTAGGAGTTGACTAAAGAGTCTTTCTCCTTGGTTGGTACAAGATGTGCAAGTTGTGGGGGAATCATTTGTATGTTCTGTGAAAGAGAACCCCCAGCCTGATTTTGAGAAACAATCAAAGGACTGTATCTGTTAGCATACGCTGACTTCAGTTTGGACTTCTGGTCATACGCTGCTTTTTTATTAGCATACGCTGGCTTTGGCTTAGCGTACACTGCCTGCTGTTGGCTTTTGTACGCTGCCTTTGCCGTACGCTGCCCTTTCTGCCATACGCACAGAGTCATCAATGGCTAAGAGCCGCTCTGTCGTAAGAGTAGAAGGAGAAGAGACTTTGACATATTCAGAGATGGTTTTCCTTGGACACGCTGACTTGGTTAAAGAACCCACTTTGTCAGCGTGACTAGGAGAAGCCACTGTTGCTGTGTTCAGAGAATCCGAAGTGTGCTTCGTTGAAGTTGAAGACATGTTCTTGTCAGCATGAGAAGTGACAGAAGCGTCTCGGGCTGTCGAAGAAGACTTAGGGACATAGACAGAGCATCCCTTCTTCTTGGCAGCAGGTAGAGCGGAGGAAGCAATTCGGCCCTCCTTCGTCTTGAGCATTTCTTCGTAAGCAGATTGGTCGAATTGTACGACCATCGTCTTCTTCGTCGAGCCGATCGACGAAGTATCGCATTGAGTTGTTGCTATCTCGTTGGAGGAGATAGCTTTCCCCAGCAGAGTCGCCAATTTGTTTTCCATAAATAATTCATTTTATTTATTTTGTATCTGAGAAAATTACAACTGTAGGAATCTAATCTAGAAGACGATTACTTTATCCCTTGGACGATGCGATGAAGAAAACTCGAACTTTGAAGAACTTGGACAGCAACTAGGCAATCTCTCTGTTCTCTCTGAAATTGACTGTAGTGTCTGATGAAGATGAAGAAACTCTCTTTTATAGAGTTCTGGATAACTGTTCTGAAGCATACGCTCAGTTAGCTACTTGACGTGTGCATAACTGCAGGGGACGCGTGGCGAATTCTGATGGAGACACGCTGGAGTGCAGTTGAAAGTAGTGGAATATATCTAGGAGAGATTGGTGGCATGGATGCCACGTTGCATAACTTCTGAATAACTGAGTAACTGAGTACAGAACACTGAGAACGTTGTTGACTGTATGTTGAAAGTCATCCTGGATGCCTTTGCTATGATACGCTATCTTTGAAGAAGAGCCATACGCTAGCTTTTGAAGGCACATGTCTTGTATACGCTGACTTGGACAGCACAGAGCCCATATAAGGCTGATAGAGTCGTATGAGGTCCATACGCTCACTTGGTTGGGAAGGAGTCGTATGAGGTCCATACGCTCACTTGGTTGGGAAGGAGTCGTATAAGGTCCATACGCTCACTTGGTTGGGAAGGAGTCGTATAAGGTCCATACGCTCACTTGGTTGGGAAGGAGTCGTCTAAGGTCCATACGCTCACTTGGTGGGAAGGAGTCGTATAAGGTCCATACGCTCACTTGGTTGGGAAGGAGTCGTATGGAGTCCATACGCTCACTTGGTTGGGCAAGGAGTCGTATGCATTGAGGGAGTAGACACGTGGCTGTCCTCAATCTTCTCAAATACGCCATATCTTCAAATACTGACAAATATTTCTTGAGCGTCGTGCTGCAGATATGATGGCTGACAGACTGTCAGAAATGACAGTAATGATGGCTCTTTATTTATGATGGCTGCTGAGCTGTCCTCGTAAGAGACAAAATCATTTCTCGAAAACCTATACGACGGCTAATCTTCATAGGGCAGCTGTCTTTGCACGAAAGACGAAGTGTCAGATTCATCCTTCATTAAATACATGCTGTGCTGTCATCTAAAGAAATAATAAAATATTCACTGAGCGTACGGCCTTTAGAGGAGCGTATGGCCTTGGCTGAGCGTATAGTCTTGAGCGTATGGCTTTGACTGAGCGTATGGCCTTGAGCGTATGACTTTGGCTGAGTCTTATGTCAGCGTGTCATAATTTTCACACCCTACAGCCGCCAGTGGCCCCGACACCCATCGGACATGTACGTGTCGTTTTGTGTCCGCTTTGCTGTCGTATCGCTATACACGTGTGGGACTCGTCCTGTTTCGACGAACCCAGTGGTGCACGTGGACACGCGAGGTTCGTGTCGTGCGTGTCGTGCTCGCCACAGACACAAGATTCGTGTACTCGTGTCCCTAACTGTCAGGACACGGATTTAAAATAAATGGTTAATGGATTTGAATTTATGATTAACGGGTCTGACCCGCAAAGTAATGGGTTTTAATTTAATGGGTTTACTGTGTATAACGGGTATGGGTTTGGCCCAGTGGGTTTTGGGCCAGATTTTATTTATATATATATGTATTTATATATGTATATAGTATATATATGTATATATGTATATATGTATAAATGTATATATGTATGTATATGTGTATTTTATGTATAAATATATACTGTTATATATAATATATTGTATTTATATATATATATATATTTTATATATAAGTATTTTTCTATATATATATATATATATATCTATATATATATTATATATATATATAATCTATATATTTATTTATTTATTTATTTATTTATTTATTTATATATATATATATGTTTATATTATATATATATATATATATATATATATATTATATTATATAATTATATATATATATATATATATATATATATATTATATATATCTATATGTTTATTATATATTTATTTTATATATTAAGTATTTCTATATATATTTATTATATATATGTTTATTATATATATATGTTTTTTAGATATATATATATATATATCTAAAATATATGTATATAAAAAAAATATATTATATATATATATATATATATTATATTATATATATATAGATATATATATATATAAATGTATTTGTTATATATGTATATATATTCAAATATAATTTGTGCAAAATGTTATTATGTATAAATTTAAAATTATTTTATCTATGACTTATATTTCACTACTTTAATATATACATTATTAAAATGCTTTAATATTCATTTATATATATTTTTTAATATATGTATTTTTCATATTTCGATTGATTACAGCCATTTGAGTCCAGACCTAGCATGGGTTCTGTGGACTCAAATGAGACTAAATACATTCAAGACCTGTACGAGTCATATCGGACTTGATTCATGGCTTGGGTCCCGTATCTGGACTTCGTTTTGATTTCGTATACGTGGATAAAATAGTAAATAATTAATTATTTATTTTCCAAAAATTGTAACTTGTTGTATTTGAATTTTTATATATAATTTAAATGATGTAAAAAATGGGAAAAATTGTATTTAAATACTATGTGAATTTAGCTAATTTAATATAATTTATCCAGGATTTATTAAGTACTTTTGGCATTTTATAAAAATAGAAAACAGAACTCATTTTTAGAGTACTTATGTTTGCTAATTTGTAATAAATATCTATGAGGGTTTATAAATTCCAAAAAAATTAGTATAATTTCTATAATTAACAAGGATCATTTTGGTACTTTATTTTATGTATAATTAAACTTTTTGTTTATCTTAAAAATTGTTGGAACACAGTGTACAGTCTGATTTATTTATTGATTAATTACGACTTACGATGTATTTTGTGATTTTGGGTTATTGTACTATTGGATCTCACCATACCATAGTATAAAGGCCCTAGAAAGTTGGTTTAGGTGTTGTGTCACCCCACATTGGTCTCCTATGCTAAAGTTCACCATTTGACTAGGTGTCCAGTCAGAAAGTCGTGTCGCAGCACTAGTGTCCTAGTGTTTAACTTAGTATAAAAACTAAGTTTATGTATCATTCTTTACAGTGATGAGACACCAGGATATCTATAGCTTCATATACATAATTTGCTTTGCACAAGGTAAGTACCTCTACAAACTTTATTTACAGCATATAATGATTGTGTATAAACCATGTTAAATACCGATGTCTAAACTGCAAGTCATATCTCTACATGTTTCACATGCTTTATAATGCTCTCAGTATCCACCATGTTTTATACTATTCTCGTATCTCTCACATGTTTAGAATCTGGGTATGGAGAAACTGATAGTTGAGTACGTGATCATGCCCCCTCTCTCATACCGAGCAAGGTCGCATTTTATAAGCATACCTTGCCGTAAGCCATTACCCCGTATTTCTGTACGGATGTACACCTATGCTTGTACACTTGTACGTATGTACATTTTATTTACATGTGCTGTCAACCCTTGACCGAATTTTTCGAATTTATTAAATTTTATACCCGTTTGTATTTGTCTCATGGATATATTGTTATGTTTTGTTAAATATCAAGAGGATTATTATGGTAAAAAGGGGTTGTAAAAAAACAGAATTGAGGGGCCTATTTGAATTTTCCCAAATTCAAACTCCCCAACAGCTGAAATAGCATAGACTTCAATATTGGATTCGAATTCCTTTCCTTATCCTTCTGAAATTCAAATCCTAAAGCTCTATCAAACCATGATTTCGATCCTATCCCAAAGTGGTATATATGAAGGCTCAATCAAATTCTTCTCCGAAGTCATCTGTTGTAAACCCTAGCAAATCTGTCGCAAACCTCTCCTTTCTCCAAGTTCAGGAAAGTTCGAAGTGGTCATCACGCGGGGGCTTCGATTCTCCTCACAGGTAATCCTCAAATCTCATAATCGCATCAATTGATTTCCTTAAACTAGTTAATCTTAACCATGTCCTTAATAGTGTGATAGGTATTCGAGTAAATGCCTATAGGAACTTATATAGGATAGGTGTTGTGTAAATGGTGTGTGTGTAACTATGACTTGGGGATTGTTGTAACGCCCCAGTCCCAAAATACGTAGGACTAGAAACGAAGCATGCCAGCTGCATATATACGAGATATACTCCAATATACGGAAATCTCAATATACACATAAGCTGTTTGTGAATATAATAACAGACAGTCACAGGTAAAAGCTAATCTCATCCACAGTGAATATAAAGAAAATGGAATCTCATAATCAAAGTAAATGTCAAAATATAATGGCTGACGGGCGGAGACAAATCCACTACGGCACTAGAATAAACTGAAAGGAGATAGAGTCCAACCTCTAAGATAAATAGAATAAGAAATGATGACTAAATAGGCTCCTCGACCCAATGGGGACAGCTGTGGTCAGAAGGTACGACTCGCTCGAGCGTGAAGGATGAGTCTACACCGGAGCCATACTCCTGCGAAAAGTCCTGCACACCAATACCTGGAGAGATCACCAGGTCCTCAGAGGGACGTAAAAGATACAAAAAGAACATGCCACATAAACTGAATAAATACTGCTCAATAAGAATAAGTAAGATCAGATCATAACATGGTCCAATACACACCCATTGAACTAGCTTACCATCCCCCCAACCAAACAAGGACAGGAGATGGTAAACTAATTCACGATGACGCATCTTTCCATGCTTGAATCCAATATGGTATCCGGACCCCAATAAGGTTCAATATCTTCTCATCGAAGTAGTAAGCCACACCTATAACCAAACAAGGACAAGATGTGACGAACTAATCCACGACAAGTTATTGTTCCAAGCCACGGTCAGATACAAGTACCCAAACCAAAAGTACTCATATCTAACGGATAAAGGTGTCTAACCGTTCTAAGTGAAATGTAGTTAAGAACAATCCTTCCTGCGCATGGGCCCTGGCTAAATAGGATCGGCATGGTCCCCCCTTGGGGCACCAGAGGCCCAATCAATAAGAGCAGAACGTCAGTGACCGTCAGTAATCCTGGGTAAGCTGACCCGCGTCTCCGGCGGAGCTCACGGGTTGCAAAAGGAAAAGTGCATCGAAGCCCATACGCTAAGGAATTGTCCTTCCCGCCCAATGCCTACTATGTTGTATCCACAACACAAAATCTCTATTAACCGCTAAGTCAAACTAAGCATACAACATCTATTAGCGGTTATTCCTATCGTACGGCTTATACGTACCGGTGGCCAGCCAATCACGCATGTCCGAGTTCTATATGTGACTCACAACTTTGTGGTACAAATGTGTCAAGGCCTATGAATGCAACACACACAGGGTGGTCCCTTAACTCTAAGTTTAATGTGTAAAAAAAAAAAATACATAGCAGGAAATATAACTGAACAGTACGTTCTAACAAGTTATGCCATGTATCACAGTTTAATTTGCGTAAAGAAAATAATAAATAATGCATGAAATATGAGCTAAAATAAATAAACAGTTGGTGGCAAGGTATCTTGCCTGGAGGTAGTGTGCAGAATGGCGACGCCTGATGACTCAAATCGTCAGAATAGGGAAGCACTGAAAGCCAACTTTTACGAACGACCTCGGATGCTGAAATAAACATCACGAACAGATTTGGCATAAAAGAAATACCTAGAAAATGCCTGTCCAAAAGTCTAATTCTGGAACAGGGGCAAAATCGTAATTTCGGGTCAAAACGATGTCCGCCGTTGGACCCGTTCTGCACCGAAACGCGTGCCAGAACCTACGGTTTCTAAAGTCGTCAACTATATGTCTACGGATTCAGTTTGAAGAGACGAACCCAATCGTATGTCCAAAGTTGGATTCCGACGGGCCGTGCACAAAATCGCCCGTTATAGAGGGTCGCGGGCCCACCAATTTGGCATTCCGATATGACCTTCTCAGAATCGGACCAAACTTGGCATACAGGACCAGAAAAATGATACGGTCCTGATGGCGCAAGTTTCGTCTCGATACGACGAATGTGTACAAAGTTATGGTCAAGTTTGTAAAACGTCGATACGGGAGTATCTCGACGGATACGCACTGATTTCGTCGCGTACACACAACGAAATCGAGTCCCGTTAGTTCCCACACGTCGGTAACATCCATACGCGCCTTTCGATGCATATAGTGCATGACCACGTCGCCCGGTTTGTCGGGACGCACGCCGTATCGGTTAATTTTTCCTAAAATTTATAGTTTTAAAAACTGATTTCCCTAAACTTTGGGTTCGAAGTTCATGGCATAGAATGAACGAAAATTTAAACTAAAAGAAAGGACTCGTAGTGCTACAGGTGGTCTATTTCACTGTTTAATTAGTTTTGGAATAATCCTGCTAGGTTGACGGGAAAATGCCTCTAAACAGGGTTACATGGATCTGTGTATACTGTTGTAAAAAGCAGTTTTTCGGAATATTTGCATCGAATTTTCGACGCGATTGTTCGACAATAAAGAAAACCAATTGTTGGGTCGTCTACGAGGTCATGTGGGCTATCTACGACAACTTGCAGTATCGAAAAATATGAATTGTATGTGAAGAATCGAGTTGGTGAAGAGGGGTACCTTGCGGCTGAACGAAAACAGAGTTTCCTCTATTCGATGTGGATTTCAGGTGATCGACGGCGACGTGTGCGACGAGCAGGTGGCGCAGTCGTCTGGGACTGTGCGCCTAGGGTTTAGGGTGCTGCTCGGAGGCTCTGGGTCGGAGATTAGCTCTCCAGGTTCGAGATCGAAGAAGTTTCTCTTCTTCTTCGTTTTTCCGAGAATACGCAGGTTATACCGAAGGTTTAAATCCAAAATTGGATCAATTCTAATTAAATTTTGAATTGGATTCAATGTAATCTTGTGGAGAATATGGTAGGAGTCCTATAGGAAAAGATTTGGGCTGCATTGATCGAGAATTGAGGGTTTTTGGATCGACCTCGGCCTTCGGATGTTTCCGCGGCTGAACTTGCTGTCGGTTTAAGCCTATAAAGGCATATCGCGAGATATTCAATATCTCGCGATAAATTGAAATAAAAAAAAAATTTACTAACGTGTATGTTAACTACATGTCGGCTGTTAATAGCACAGCCTGGCCGCCCCTATAAAAAAAAATCCTAACAATTTAATTAAACCTTATAAAATAATTTAAAGAAAATATTTGGCAAGTAGATAACAATAGAAAGATATTTACACTGGCTTTGATTTAAATAGTAGGAACTTTTTTTTATATCTAGCTATTAAATAAATAATTTGATTAGTGCAACATATCATAAAATATTTAGAATAAACTATAAAAATTTCTAAAAAAAATTTGTAATCACTTGAAAATATATTTCTGAGTGAGATTGTGCAAGAAATTCTAAGAGTAGCATTTGTTGCTAATTCGCTATAAAAATTTACATAATTAAATACCAAACTCGTTATAAAAATAAAAATTCAACTCAACATATATAACCAATTATAAAAATAAAATAATTCTCCAAAATTTTGGGGGATTACAATTGTTGGTTAACAAATTTGGATATGGGGGGTTCGGATTCTTGGTGCCATTCACTGTTTGTTTCACTGGTTCACCAAGGATGCTGTGGAGAACCATGGACTTGTGTAGATCAATACCAGTCCAAGGAGTACCTATGACTATGAACAATTAAAATAGACTGAGTACAGAACAGAGGTTATTAGGAAATAGGATAGGTACCAAGTAAGGTAAGTGCAAATAGGAGCATATAGCCAGGAAAAACAGATGGGTTAAATGCTGGATGCATTGACACATGTACTCACTTGTACAGACATGGATTGCATAGCCTTGACAGGTACTCATGTACTCCCTTGTACAGTTGGCATTATGTTCCCAAGATTATACACAGGAATTAGTTGTCAATGTATCAGCCATGTTGTATGAAAAGGTTATGAGTATATGGAGATAGGGGGGTACCTGACCAAGTTGGGGTATTTTTGGATGAATACTCATCAGGGGTGAGTATTCGGTTAAATCGGTTTAAACCGAACCGAAAACCCCAAAACCGAATTAACCGAATACAAAATTTTGTAAACCGAACCCGAACCGAAATGAGGCTGAACCGAACTAAACCGAACCAAATAATTCGGTTCGGCTTGTTCGGTTTATTCGGTTATATGAAGTTCATGTCCAGCTTCCAAATTTTCAGCTTCCAAGTTCCAAATTTGTAGCATAAAATAACACAATTACATGAACAACAATATGAACAACAATATGAACAAATAATTCATGTTCCAGATTCCAAATTTCCAGCTTCCAAGTTCCAAATTTTTTTAATTCATGAACAACAATATGAACAAATAATTACAGCATAATAACACAATTACATTACATGTCCAGCTTCCAAGTTCCAAATTTTCAGCTTCCAAGTTTCAACAAATAATTAAATTTTCAGCTTCCAAGTTTCAACAAATGATTACAGCTAAAAATAACACAATTACAGTTTAACAAATAATCAGTACAAGTAAATTTCCAGCTCCCATCAGAAGTAATAATCAATAGAACTATAGAAGTAAATTTCCAGCTCCCATCAGAAGCTCTTTTAGCTCATACAATAGGATAAGTACCCATCAGAGATTCAGCTCTTTTAGCTCATACAATAGGATATGTACCCATCAGAGATTCAGAAGCTCATTCAGCTGATACAAGCTCGGCCAACACACTATGACTCCAAATAAATTGGCAATATAAACAACATTAGCCCAGATCACAGAGATTGGAGTATAGAAGGATATCCAATCCAAAGTCCAGACAACTGGCAATATAATTATATAAACAGCATTAGCCAAGATCAATTCAAGGAGCCAAGGAGGGCCAAGTTGCATAAGTCGCAAAGCATAAACCTCAAGAGAGCTTGCTTCATCATTTGGGGGTTGAGACTTGAGAGCTTGCTTCATCATTTGGGGGTTGAATTGTCACAGCTGCAGTAATGCAAGTATACCTGATTTCTCACAGCTGCAGAAATGCAAGTATGGCAATGCAAGTATAGCTGCAGTATAGAGAATCATAGGAGCAATGACAGCTGACTCCATGTTTGAAGAATCCAGAGTAACAAAAAGTTGTAAGTTGCAGCCTATAACCGAACCCGAAACCAATAACCGAAGGCCGGTTATTAAGAACCATATTATCATGATATCATCTGCAATTCTGCATAGATAAACAAGTGGATTTGAAATATGAAAGTTCAGATTGGCAATTAGTGCATCGTAGTATCTGTTTACCACTTGCTAATGCTATATCATCATCACAAATTTCTCCACATATATGTTAGTAACTTATAATGGAAAAAGTAACTGAAATACCAAAAAAATAGTATTGCATAGTGCATAGTGCAATCTGCATATTACAGTCCAGAGTCCAGACTCCATATTATAGTGAAAACAAAATGTCCAGACTGCATATTCCAGACTGCATATTACAGTCCAGAGACTTCAGACTGCATATTATAGTGCACACATAGCATATTAAAGTCCAGACTTTCTGTATTGCCAGCATCATGAAAACAAAATGGCCAGTATTGCATAGTGTGCATACTGCATACTGCATATTACAGTCCACCCAAACATAAAACAAAATGTCCAGTACTGCCTAGTGCATACTGCATACTGGACAGTGCAGACTACAGTGCAAACAAAATGATAGGTGTTTAATAATTACATATTCCAAACCAAAATCCAGATTCCAAAGAACAACTCATCAAATATCGCTTGAGGTTGAGCCCATCATTGCCAATTGGCTTAAATCTATACAAGTATAAGAAAGATAAACAAAAAAAAACAAATAATCAATACAAGTAATGTAGTAGGTCGAACCAAACCATGAAATTTAATATCTAAAATGATACCTCTTTCAAGTTTATCCAGGGATTCCAAATTCTCTTCAAGATTAGTAACAATAGATCGATCCGAACCAGTCCTAAACCAATCTTGAGAACAAATAAGACCTTGAGCAATCCTAGGTGTCAAAGAACTCCTAAATACATCAAGCATCCGACCACCGGTACTAAATGCACTCTCCGAAGCCACCGTAGAGATTGGAACAGCCAAGACATCACGAACCATTCTCGAAAGAACAGGAAAACGAGGAGAATTGATCTTCCACCAAGCCAAGAGATCAAAATTAGGATTCTCATCTTCATCGGCTTCGGTGGGCTCGAGAAGATAACGATCCAACTCAGATTTATTATCACAACCACCGATTTTCATTTCATGATTTTTATACTGAGCCTTCATCATACTTTTCAAGTTAAAGATTGAACGGTCGTCGATAGTAGAAGATTCATTCATTTCATTAGTTGTAGAAGGAATTGTAGGTGCATACAACTTTCTGTATTCTTCAAACATAGAGTAAGCAACCAATTTGACCTTCTCTATCATTGTGTCACCCTTTGACTGACCATATAGTTGATATAGCCACCATTCCAAGTATGCAAATTTTTGCCTTGGATCAAAAAGTGGCACAATGAACACAACCATGTTCATCTTCTCGACGTCCCCCCAATACTTGTCGTATTTCTCTCTCATTTTATCCGCCATAGTAGACAACTCAAAGTCATCATTACTTTTAGCATTTTTCAAAAGAAAGTCGATAGAAGCAATCTCTTCAAAAAACTTGTTGGAAGTGACATACGAAGACCCCGACACACGTAAAGTGAATTCATAGAAATGTTCTAAGAAAGTGCACAACCTTCTCACATTCATCCAATCGTCTTCGTTTGGAAACAAGTTCTCACCCTCAAGCTCTCTCTTAAATAGAAGATCTTCGTCTTGAAACCTCTCAAAGGCAGTTTGAAATTTTTGAGCGGTATCCAACATCAAATATGTTGAATTCCAACGGGTGCTCACATCTAGACACAACAGTTTCTTGCTTTCTATTTTTTCCATTTGAGCACAAGCTTTAAATTTCTGAAAGCGAGCAGGAGATTGCCTCACGTAGCTAATAGCTCTCCGGACACGAGCAACCGAAGAAGACATCATTTTCAGCCCATCTACCACAACAAGGTTGATAATGTGTGCAATACAACGCATGTGTAAATACTTGCATTGAAGTATACTATTTCCTCTTTGTGCAAATTTTTTGCTCAAATATGCAATAGCAACGTCATTAGAGCTAGCATTGTCAACAGTGATTGTAAAAATCTTGTCAATGCCCCACTCAATTAAACATGACTCAACATCCCTCCCAATGGCCTCGCCTTTATGACTAACAATTGGACAAAAGTTGATAATTCTTTTGTGTAATATCCAATCGCCATTGATGTAATGTGCCGTGAGACACATGTAGTTTATCTTCTGAATGGAAGTCCATGTGTCTGTGGTAAGACAAACTCTTTGATTGGACTCCTTGAAATACGTCTTTAACTTAGTCTTCTCACTAGTGTAGAGATTGTAACAATCTCGTGCAACTGTCCATCTTGACGGTACACTGAACATCGGACACGCAACTGAAACAAACCGCTTAAAACCGTCACCCTCAACAAACCGAAATGGCAGCTCGTCGACAGTTAGCATATAAGACAAGGCCTTCCTAACGTCTTCTTGATTAAATTGCCAACTAGTTAGTGTTGACTTGCCTTTCCCAACAGATTGCATATTCAATATTGATTGAGACGGACCTTTGTGATTAGGATTGAGGGGACATATAAGCCAATGATTTCTGACTGAACTGGTCCCATTAATTACGGGGTGACAATAATATTGTTTCTTACAGAAGTTACACTCTGCTTTAGGGTTTCCATTCTCAAGAAATTCCTTAAAGTCGCTCCAATAAGGAGCCCTTCTTTTACCAATACGCTTGCTTTTAAGCTTAAGTTTAGAAACAGTTGTAATAGGGACATTTGTGTCTTGGGAACTTGTCCCTCCCACAGCCCGAACCCCAGCCCCAACCTCAATAGGAGACGCTTCAGTTGACATCTAAACGTTAAAACAAATCACTCATAAGTCATAAGTTATCAGATTTTTAATTTTCCCCCCTATGTATTTACTTATAAAACATACAAAAAATCTTTCAGACATACAAAAATCCAAGTAGATAGGACCAAAAATCCAAAGTGCATAGGAGTCCTCTGATATGACAAATTGCAGGACCAAAATTGCAGGACCATCAATCAAATTGCAGGACCAAAATTGCAGGACCAAAAATTGCAGGACCAAAAATCAAATTGCAGGACCAACAAATCAAAGTCCAGACTCCAAAAATCAAATTGTGCATATAGTGCAAACTGGCACTTTTTTAAGGCAAACTGGCCATCGCAATTTGCAGCATATCGATTGTGCAAGCAAGCACTTTAAGCAATAATTTGGCCTGCAAAAATATTTTACACACAATATATATGGTAATGACAAGCACTTGTCAATGCCCCACTGCAATAATTTGTGCATATAGCACTTTAAGCAAGCACTTGTCAATGATCAAGAAAAACAGCCCAGCCAAGGATTTGTAGAATTCCTTACAGTGATTCAAGAAAAACAGCCCAGCCAAGCCAAGGATCAAGGCTTCCAGTCCAGCCACCAAATATCTGCGTAATCAAGAAGTTTAAGAGTACATAAATTTAACTTACACATAAATTCTAGAACATAAATTAAACAATCTATATATTAAACAATCTATAAATTAAACAGTACATAAATTAAACAATCTATAAATTAAACATTTCAACTTAAACATTGGCTAGGACTTAAGTCTCAGAACATAAATTAAACATTTTAACTTAATTTTAGCAGTACATAAATATTAACAGTACATAAATGATAACAAATATTAACAAAAAATTATGATTTGTAGATCCAGAGGGAGCTAGGATAACAAATATTAACAAAATTTTAGCAGTACATTTAATATTAGCAGTACATAAATAATTTTAACAGTAAATTTACAAAATTTTAGCAGTACATTTAATATTAGCAGTAAATTAAACATTCTTAAATCTACATAATTTTAACAGTAAATTAAACATTCTTAAATCTACATAATTTTAACAGTAAATTTAAATATTCTTAAATAATTTTAACAGTACATAATTTAAACATAATTTTAACAGTAAATTTTAGCAGTACATTAATTTTAGCAGTACATAAATTAAACATTCTTAAGTCCCAGATCTACATAATTTTAACAGTAAATTTAACACTACATAATTTTAACAGTACATAAATCTCAAAATTTTAACAAATATTAACAGTACTTAAATCTCGAAATTTTAACAGTAAAAAAAATATAAACAAGTAATATTAACAAAAAATACTTACAAAAAATTTTGATTTGTAGATCCAGAGGGGGCTAGGACTTAAGTCTCAGATCTGGAGTCCGAACTCTCGAAATCAGGATGCCAAAGCTCCAAGATCTGTAGATCCACGGTCAGATCTATAGATCCAAAGGATTTAGACTTCGGATCTGTAGATCCATACGATTCAGGCCTCAGATCTGTAGATCCACAGTCAGATCTGTAGATCCACGATGATCGGAGGCTGTTAGAAGAGAGAGACTGAGAAGAGGCGGAAGGGAGCGGCGGTGAGAGGCCGAAGAGACTAGAGAGGCGGAAGGGAGCGGCGGTGAGAGGCTGAAGAGACTAGAGAGACGGAAGGGAGCGGCGGAACTATCTAGGGTTTCTCCCTCTCGAGAGAACATAGGGAGCGGGCCGAGCGGCTGCCTGTGAGAGAGAGGGGAGTGAATGAGAGAATGGGAGGAAAGAGAGTGAATGAGAGATTTTATACCTAGGGATTTTATGAGGGTATTTTGGTAAATGTACATAGATATTCGGTTTTCGGTTTTAAACCGAACCCGAACCCAATAACCGAATTACTGGGTTTCAGAAACCGAACCCGACCCGTTTTGGTTTTGAACCGAACCGAATAGCTTATTCGGTTCGGTTCGGTTTTCGGTTTAAAACCTATTAATGCTCACCCCTAATACTCATACCATATTATTATTATTATTTAGATACAAATGGACTGCAGTGACATAGTTGGTTGGGTACATTGGGTTACCTAGGACTAAGGTGTACCCTAGGATACCTGTTGTGCTAACAGGAACAAATAAATATAGTCTTGAAACCCAAGTATATGGAATGAACCTAGTAACAATAGATAGGGTAATCGTGATTTGGGATCACTCATTGATTGTTATAACTTTATACAACAAGGTACTTGGATCTCGATACGGCCACTCGACCCCTGCCAGCAGCTCGGGACCACAGGCAAGTATACCTTGCCTTCCTCTACAGTTTTATTTACATGCATTGTATTTCATTATTCAGTCTTTGATTTGTTTATGGACATGTGCTTTTCGTATTATTTTCTGTCAAGTTATTTTCTTTGCATATAGCTGTGTTCATGTTTGGCCTTGTGTTTCACATTTGGAGTTTCTTACCAGTACTTTGCTTGAGTCGTGTCATAGAACAAGTGCGTGTAGTGAACTGCTAAACCTTTGATTATCGTTTTACACAACCAGAGAGTCCACACTCGGGACGAGGGTTGATCAGTGCACCAGAGAGTCCACACACGGGACGAGGGTGTTTTATCGTGTTCATTGGCACCAGAGAGTCCACACTCGGGACGAGGGTTGACCAATTACACCAGAGAGTCCACACACGGGACGAGGGTGTCTGCCGTGAGCTAACCAGAGAGTCCACACTCGGGACAAGGGTTAGTGCTTATTTCAAACCCGTGAGTCCACACTCGGGATAAGGGTTTGGTTCTTCCATTGATCTCGTGTTTATTGTTTACTCGGCAGTTCATTTATGCGTAGTTGTTCTAGTGTTCGTGTGTTCGTGTTCGTGTTCATAGTCACTTGTCGTGTTCTTGTTTTCCTGTTTATTTTCTCACGCATGATAAAACTGTTAGATAAGCATGTATATTATGTATCTTGCTATGTCCTCTGAGGACTTGATGATCTTTTCAGGTTAGCCCAGTTTGAGTCAGGAGCAGACGAGAGGGTTTGAGTTAGCATCAGATCGCGGTGCTTTGCAGTTGAGGTTACTTGGTTAGCAGGTTGTACTCAGTTGGTTCATTTCATGTATTTTTTTTCGTCTATTGGTAGTGGATTTGTGTCCACCGGACGTGACATTTAATTTTGAAAATATTTATTTATATTCATTATTATTCAGTTCCATATCTTATTCATTAATCTTGGTTGTGATTTGGTTATTTATGTGGATGAGATATAGATTTCCCCGTGATTATAGATTCAGTGACTCATGTATATTAGACAGCGTTCTACCACCGACACTGCGGCGTAGGCTGGGCTTGGACACGTCTTGTATCCGAAAAGCGGGTGTGGGTCGTGACATGTGCCTCCCGCACATTGTACACCTATTGACGATCACGTACCTGCTACAGTTTTAAACAATACATATACATCTGTCTCTATGACATATGTATCCTTGCCATGATAGATTGTGATATAACATGATTCCTGTTTATTACACTCATGTTCATTTCATGTTTCGTATATTTACTTTGTTAGATTCAGTACTTGCTCCCGTCCTGACAGGATAACGTTGTAGGTATACTTACCGAGGAGGAGTTGCTATGTGATTCCTATTATGGAGTTTGCCGTCGAGGATCAGACTTTACCTTACGAGGATGTACCTACGGGAAAACTCGTCTAGTTTGCTTAGTTGCTCGGGACTTTTGAGAGTAGTTATGTTTTAGACTATGTATTTTGTAACTGGACCTGTATCCAGTTTTATATTTTGGCCATGTACTCGGAACATATTTATATACGAGATGATTTTGTGTTTGGGATATATTCTGACTCAATATGGCATATAGAATTGTTAGTACACATTGATCTTATCTTATTTGTCTTTAGAACAGCTTACTACGCTTTATCTCAAGCGTAAGCTGGACATGACTCGGTCCGGCCCAACAATTTGGGTAGCGGATCGTGACAACATCTTCCATTATGTGGCATCTGACATGGCAGTTGACATGTCATATATTAACCCAAAAAATTAATTACCCAAATTTTTTATTTTTGTTAATGTTAATGCTAATTTTAATCTAATGTTAATATTAATTTTAATGGTAAATTAATGTTAATGTTAATTAATGTAATGTTAATATTAATATTAATAATCATGTTAATTTGATATTGATATTAATTTTAATATTAATTTTATTGTTAATATTAATATTTTTTATATTTTAATTTTAATTTTAATTTTAATTTTAATTTTAATTTTAATTTTAGTTTTAATGTTTAATGTCTAATTTTGTCATGTCAGCTATCTTGTCATCAACCATGTCCTGAGCCACACTGTCATTTAACTTGAGACTTGGGTTTGGTTTGGTTTGACCCACTGTTATACACTCCAATAGAATTGATTACACGGCAAATAGTAAAATTAAATTACAAATAAAGACAGAGGTATCACGAAAACTTATTAACTAAAAGTAAGAATCTCATTAACGTTGAAAGTAATTTGTTGAATTAACATTAATGTTACCGGACCATATGTTCGACTGAAAATGATTGCTTCGGCTCGGTATGGTTCAATGAAAAGAAATTGGTTCGGATTGGTAGCAACCGTGGGCAATCGACTGTTAGGGGCTCAAATGATTTGGGCATGACTACTTTTAGCGTACGTGTTCGGACGAATACTAACACATCCCGAGCCACACTGCCATTTAACTTGAGACTTGGGTTTGGTTTGGTTTGGTTTGGTTTGACCCACTGTTGTACATTCAATAGAATTGATTACACGGCAAATAGTAAAATTAAATGACAAATAAAGACAGAGGTATCACGAAAACTTATTAACTAAAAGTAAGAAGTCTCATTAACGTTGAAAGTAATTTGTGAATTAACATTAATGTTATCGGACCATATGTTCGACTGAAAGCGATTGGTTCAGTTCGGTATGGTTCGATGAAAAGAGATTCGTTCGAATTTGTAGCAACCGTGGGCAATCGACTGTTAGGGGCTCAAAATGATCCGGGGATGACTACTTTTAGCGTATGCGTTCGAACGAATACTAACACATCCCGAGCCACACTGCCATTTAACTCGAGACTTGGGTTTGGTTTGGTTTGGTTTGGTTTGACCCACTATTGCACACTCCAATAGAATTGATTACACGGCAAATAGTAAAATTAAATGACAATAAAGATAAAGGTATCGCAAAAACTTATTAACTAAAAGTAGGAAATCTCATTAACGTTGAAAGTAATTTGTTGAATTAACATTAATGTTACCGGACCATATGTTCGACTGAAAGCGATTGTTTCGGCTCGGTATGGTTCGATGAAAAGAGATTGGTTCGGATTAGTAGCTGTTGGAAATGAAGCGCAAAAATCGTTCCCCCAAATCAGAAAGTCCTGCGAGAGAACAGAGCAAAAGCACACAAACCAAAAATGCCAAACACAATCGCAGACACAAAGATTTTTGACGTGAAAAACCCTTGCGGGAAAAACCGCGGGGCGATCGGAGTCCAACCCTAAAGAACCTCCACTAATGGAATAAAGAGAATACACCCTCTACAAGCTCCTCCCGATCCAACACGAATCACCGCAACTCACTTGAAAGAAGAAAATTTTTGATTGCGGACTCCGAAGAACAAGAGATGGCGAAAAATTATTCGAAACAATCTCTCCTTCACAATAGTCCTTAATCCTCTCTCTCTCTCTCTCTCTCTCTCTCTCTCTCTCTCTCTCAAAGATTGTAAAGCACTCTTGTTTTTTGATATGAGTTTACAACTAGCATGCATCACCCTTTTATAAGCCCTTGGTAATCTATACATGGAAGGCCAATATATATGGAAACTTCCAATATGCATCAATCATATATTTAATGGAAATCCAATCATAATTGGCTTGCCATAATTGGAAGCCCAATTATATGGAAAGCTACTATATGAAGGGTCCAATCATAAATATATGATCAAACTAAATATGGAAATACAATCATATATTTCCTTACCATATATGTTCCAAAATAGGATCCATGCACTCCCCGAGCTTCTCCGACACACGGATGGCGCTCGTCGCTCTTCGGGGTATTCTCCACATAGGTTGGGAACCCCACCCACTCCAACAGTAGCAACCATATGCAATCGACTGTTAGGGGCTCAAAATGATCCGGGGATGACTACTTTTAGCGTACGCATTCGAACGAATACTAAAACATCCCGAGCCACACACTGTCATTTAACTTGAGACTTGGGTTTGGTTTGCTTTGGTTTGACCCACTGTTGCAGACTCCAATAGAATTGATTACAAGGCAAATAGTAAAATTAAATGACAAATAAAGACAGAGGTATCACGAAAACTTATTAACTAAAAGTAAGAAATCTCATTAAAGTTGAAAGTAATTTGTTGAATTAACACTAATGTTACCGGACCATATGTTCGACTGAAAGTGATTGATTCGGCTCGGTATGGTTCGATGAAAAAAGATTGGTTCGGATTGGTAGCAACCGTGGACAATCGACTGTTAGGGGCTCAAAATGATCCGGGGATGATTACTTTTAGTGTACGCGTTCGGACGAATAATAACACATCCCGAGCCACACTGCCATTTAACTCGAGACTTTGGTTTGGTTTAACCCACTGTTGCACACTCCAATAGAATTGACTACACGGCAAATAGTAAAACTAAATGACAAATAAAGACAGAGATATCACGAAAACTTATCAACTAAAAGTAAGAAATCTCATTAACGTTGAAAATAATTTATTGAATTAACATTAATGTTACCGGACCATATGTTCCACTGAAAGCGATTGGTTCGGCTCGGTATGGTTTAATGAAAAGAGATTGGTTGGGATTGGTAGCAACCGTGGGCAAATGACTGTTATGGGCTCAAAATGATCGGGGATGATTAAATTTATTGAACTAAATTAAAATCATGGAGTTCTATATCTTTTTGTATGCGAAAAAGTAAAATTATATTTAAGTTATGAATTAAAATAAATTTAAATTTTGCTTTAGACTAAGTTAAATTTGATTAAATTTATTGCACTAAATTAATTTAAATTAAATTAAAAATTAGTGGGTATAAATAAATTTAAATAGATTAAATTTTAATGTGTGGTCTATAAATTAGACTCAAAACTCCATGATAATTTGGCTTTTATTAAATCTTTACATAGATTAGATTGTTAGTTTGATTTCGCTTTCATTAAATCTTTACATAGATTAGACTCAATTTTATAAGATTAGGTTGTTAATTAGGTTTAATATTTTGTATATATATTATATTTAAATTATGGTAGATTATATTTTATTAGATTTTAATTATATAAATTCGAAACTATGGATTAGATCAAATATAAAATAATAAATAAATCTGGCCATTTATTTAAATTATAGTAATTGTCTGCTATATAATATGGTATCAAATATGTTTGATTGTATCATAAATAATATTTTTTTAAATAAGTTTGGTTGTAGTGTTATGTGGATTTATTATAACATTTTATGTAGATATCGTAAAAAAACATTATAAACAACGGTAAAAACGTGTTGCTTACCCCTAGATTACACGGTAAATATGTCGGAGACAGAGAATAAGAAGAGTCATTAGAGGTCATTGAATACCCCATGTTTCCCAAATAGGAATAAGAAGAGTCAGATTAACGTGTATATATATACATATCGGGTCCCCATTCATATGGGTAGGTGGTACATTAAACATGGCTCCTAAAAATCTTCAAGTTGGGAACCATAGCCGCAGGCTTCATCCAGTCGTCGTCCCGCCTCTCCGCCTAGTCCTCACTCTCCGTCGTGTCCGGCCCTGTTGGACGGAAGACGGTACAGGAAACTGATTGGCTGGCCGAGGCTGAGGACTTCCTAGCTTCTTTCGGGTTGTCACTGGAGGTCATTGCTTGACCTCTCAATCCGGCGCCCAACTTTTACCTGCTGTCGATCACTCCGAAAGAACGGGAGTCTCTGGAGAAGAGGGAAGGGTTACGCCGCCTGTGTCATCGTGCGGGTTTGCGCATCCTGGAGGAATTTGTGGAGGTCCTTCCTGAGGCTAATGAGGGGTCTACCTAGACCTATTGTTTTTCTGTTTTTTTTTCCTCCTCTTGTATCCCTCGCCGGAGAATGTTCGTTAAGTCAATTTTGTTTGTGCTGTCAGCGGCAAATTATTTTATCTATTTTTTAATTAACAATTTTAATTATAAAACCAGTATAAAAATATTACTAAAATGACAAAAAAATGTAAATGAAAAAGCAATCGACTTATTAAGGGGATAACCACTAGCACCCATAGCTTCATCAGGTCCGCCGTCAAATCCATCTATCTGTGACGATATCCCCATAAAGTCTCTTGTTACGTCAATTTGGTTTACGCTGCCAGCGAGACGTTTTGCTGGGATCAAACTTTATTTATAATATTAATAATAAATTTAATTTTCAAACGTAGTTTTTTTAAATTTTGGTTGTCTGGATTGTAAGAAATTAAATAATTTAGTTTTTTCATTATAATATATACACCAATTAATTTAAGATTTTAGGGTTTAGGTCTCCTAAGTGTTACCAGACACTTTGGAGACCTAAACCATAATTTCAATTATTATGTGAGACCAT
>JANAVB010016706.1:0-41653 GCA_029216955.1 Iris pallida | reverse complement strand
AAGTCATAAGTCATGACTTGTGGTTGCACCTTAATCAATAACTTAGCCATAAAAGCCCATAGGCCCAAACCACTAGCTAAACCCTAACCCTAACAAGTCTTGGCCAGCCACTACACCCATTGGGAATCCCTTCCTATAAGTATCATCTTAGAATTTATGGCTAGCCTCTTAGGAAGAACAAAGTTTTGGAAAGGTGAGCCTCCATCTTCAAAAATCCCTAGAAAATCTATTTTACCTCCTTTTCAATCCAAACAAATTGTAATAGGTTCTAATTATTGTTTTATTCTGTTGGAATTTGTTGTTCTCAGTTTTCTATCAATTTGAAGGAGTTTGGTGGCTTTTTGGAATCCTCATTGGAAGGGGTTTTTGTGTTGGAGAACACCATAGGTAAAATTCTAATCCACCCATTAAAATTCTAGTTTCTTTGCATGTAGACCTAGCCCTAAGTGTCCTGGTCCTGTAGGTATTCCTAGACCTAGGTTTTGTGTCCATTTTGTGTCCTAAATGGACACGTATCAGCCTATAGACATAGGTGTTTGATGAAATGCCCCAAAGGGCATTTCGTTTATTTTTTCAAATTGTGTTTGAATGAAAAATTAGATCTAGGGCTTGTTTATAGGTTTCTAATTGACTGAGCATGATTTATTGTGTGTCGAACACGCAATGGGACACGAAACCCATGTATTTATGTACCGTACAGCTCCCCTGCCACTCGGGGGCTGTATCGGACACCAAACGCAACCTGGACACGTGAAATTTGACACACGCCTTGGGGCAGTGTCTGACACACCATGTGTCAAGTTTCAGGTGACCACGTGGCGTGTCGAGGGGTAATTAGTGTCGTACGGATTCTTCACTGTGCAGTGCATACAGAGAATAGGGTTCTGGTACGTGTCGTTCGGACACGTCTGTGCGACTCGACACGGGGATTCAGGATGTTGGACACTTAGCCTGACACCTGGCGAACACGTAGATGAGTGCACGAGATGTGATATGTCCTGTGTCGAGTGCACAACACGCGTGCACTCGTGCACGAGACTGCACTCAATTTCTGTGTCCGAGTTGTGCTCGTTTTAGATTTCTGTGGATTGGACACATCGTGTCACACTATGGTGGACACAAATTGGATCCTAGGACACATGCACATGTTTGTGTATTATTACCAACCTCTTGTTTGCAATGTATTGGATTTCATTGTGTTTTCGAGTTCGGATTGGGTTTGTTTCGATTTCCTGATACTTAATATTTTTCCCAGTTCCTTTCAGTTTTGATATGTTTTAATTAGTGTTTTCATTTACCAATTCAGATCCTAACATGTCTAATGATGTTTGTAGAATTAGTTATATTACATGTTTAAGTTGGGTTTTATGTGGAAGGATGGTTCGAATTGGGTCGATTGGCATGATAGCTGACATCAATTGTCTGATACATGGTTTTCCATTTCCTAACCTTTAATCCTCAGTTGTTTTGTAATGTTTTCTCACTGTTTAATACCCCCACATGACTGTTAAGATATGTGAATGAAATATTTTGATTCAAATTGGTTTTATGATGTGTTAATGGGAAAAAAAACCCTATTTTCTGATATGCCTGTTAACAGTTCAAGAGTAAACAGGGATTTTGAATTCGATTTCTTTTAATAAGCTTTCAATTATGATTCAAGGTTTAGATTATGTTTCAGATTGTTCAGGATCGGGTTTCATGTTTTGTATTGGTTTTCGAAATTGATTGATAATATACTGGTTTGTATGAACTGTCAAGTTTTTGAAAATCCTGAGTTACTTCCTGAATTTTTAAACTGAGATTTAGATTTGATTATAGTTGACATGTTAGATTCATGCATATGTATTAATACCTGTTAGATAGGTTTATATGATAGATTAGGATCAATGATTCTGAAATGAATTTTGAGCATTGAGTTGGACTGGTTGATATGAAAACTGATACTGATATCCAGTTTGGATTCGATTTTCATTCCTAATTAAACTGAATGCTACTCACTGATTTCCTTCATTTTATTCAATGGTGTTCTTCTTGAAAACCTGAGATTGGTAGGGACTGAAATGAATTTGAAAACCTGAGTTTGTTTCCCTAAAATTCCTGTGAATAGAAAACATGAGATTGGTTCTTAAATATCACCTTAATTGATTCTATTTCTGTTCTCTATTTTAGTTCTAAAAACTGAGACTAAGTCCCATACCTGAGAGTGGGTTCCTATAGGCAAGTGTGTTCCTATTTTTTTTCCAGTCTTCATATTAACCTGAGAGTTCATTAAGGGACTGTTTTAATAGGTTTTATTGAGTTAACATGATGTGGTTGAACTGTTGTTTGATTCTTAAATCTGAAAATGCATGAAGGGACTGTTAAGTGACACTATTAACTGATTTTTGAGTTCACTGTTTACTGTCTTTTGAGTTCTTTGAACTGGTTTTGGGGTCATGCAATATTGTGTTGACCTGGGCTTTAGTTTGAGAGCTATTGTACACTGTTTTGGGTTGAATTAAATGTTATGCAATATGGTTCTTTACTTCCCCATTTGCCACTGTTAGCCTATTGTCACTGATTTTACACTGTCTCACCACCACACACACCAGTCACTAACATACACACTAAAACCTAACACACATGCTTATACACTCTCACATCACTCTCACTAGTACACACACACTCGAGCTACCTCACATCACACACTCATGTATCACACACTAGGATACATGGTTTCTCTCTCTCACTGTTTGTATGTGACACCATACACTCACACAAGCCTCACTAGTTCACACACCCTACACACCCTACTAACCTACACACTAATGTTGTAATGTCCCAAATTCGTGATACGTATTTAGTGTACGTATACGTGTTTTGGACCCATATTTATTTATTCATGGTTAGTTGTCTTGGTTTATTTGCATTGGCTTGGTTTTTTGTCATTAATAGTTTAATTGGTTTTAATGGTTCATTGGTTTATTTGGGCTTGGTTTTTCTTGGTTTGGGATTGCTCTTGGTTCATGATGAACCCAAGGTGAACCCCCTACCTACTACCACCATTTGTATTTATTAGCCCTCTTTATTCTCTCTCTTTATTATTCATCTTCTTCTTCCATTTACTCCCTTCACCTACCAAAAGAGAAGAGAGAGGTCTAGACAAGTGCAACTTGCTTCCACAGAGAACCCATTTTTATTGTTCCATTAGCTTCTCCTCATGTTTCTAAGACACATTAGAACTTGTTATTTTCTATTTTGAGGCTTAACTTTTTGTAGATCTAGGAATTACTTATTTTCGGATTTTGGTGGTTTTGATCTATCAAACTTCTTTGTTTTCAAGTTTTGATGATTCCATGTTGTAGAGAATTTTATTCTACCCAATTTTGACCTTTGAAAAGTTGGATTTGGACTTATTTTGACCAAGTTATGGACTTTTGAAGTTTTAGGTTCAAACCATGGAGTTCTTGCTGTTTTGGAGAAGACAGTGAGCAGTGCTCGAGCTTTTTAGCTTGTGCCACTGAGTTGTGCGCGCTCTTTAGTGCAGCGCAGTCCCCATACGCTGCCTTTTGGAAGCGTATGGATCTCATACGCTACCTTGATGAGGAGTCGTATGGACCCCATACGCTGCCTTTTGTGAGCGTATGGCTTGCAAACGCTGACTTTGTGACAAGGAGTCGTATGGACCCCATACGCTACCTTTTGTGAGCGTATGGCTTGCATACGCTGACTTGTGTGACAAGGAGTCGTATGGAGTCCATACGCTGCCTTTTGGGAGCGTATGTCTTGCATACGCTCACTTGTGTGACAAGAGTCATATGGAGTCCATACGCTGCCTTTTGGGAGCGTATGACTTGCACTGAGCGTATGACCTGAGCGTATGACCTGAGCGTATGCTGACTGAGCGTATGCTGTCTGAGCGTTGCCTGATTACCCTGGATCTTCTATGGTACTGTATATTGATATTTTATTAGATATTTTACGCCCACTTTATATCCTTACGCCTTTTGTCCTGAACTTGATAATCATGAATTTACTTAATATGTTTGGAATTGATGATTGAGCATGACGTGATAGTGACCCGTAGTGGTGCACTCCTGACATAATAGCCTGACATGACATGATAGTGGCCCGCCGTGGCGCACTCCTGACAAAGTACACTTGGCATGATAACCTGACATAATTATCTCGAATAGCTGTTGCGACGGCTACCTGACAGACATGACCTGTTTAATTAATCATGACTCCGTGGGCGATTGTGCTTGTACAAATAATCCAGTCCTGTCTTGCATCATGTCTAGGAAGGGACTCCTGAGTACCACGGTCAGGAGTACCTACTGAAATGGACTCAGGTTAATAATTAGTATAATTCACTAGTCATGAAGAGATGTTCCCCAGTTACAGGCGATTCCGTTATCCCGACCGCAAATGTTTGGACTTGTAGCCTGCCGACGAGTAGGTCACATTTCCAGCCCACTGTTATGTGGGGCACTCTTGATTGTCACTTTAAATGATTGAACTCTATTGTCACTCTAATGCATTATACTCTCTAGATTGCCACTATAATGATTGCCTGGATAACCTGGATAGCTGCAGGGCCTGTGACTTCTTGGAGCATCTCATTGCATCTTGCTAGTAACTAGGATTGTGATAACCCTAGTTAGTTAATGTAGAAAGCCGTAGGCAATGATTGGCCGTGATTGATTGGATGGAGTCTAGTCCAGTATGGTATTGTCTAGACTTGATTGATTGCAAGATTGTACCAGAATGATTGAATTATTATCACTCCAGATTGTCACTATAATGATTGTCACTCCAGATTGTTACTTGACCTGATTTCTTATATTTATCTTGCTGATAAATGGTGAGAGAAACCAAGTTCCGTTCAGACGAAGGGTTACAACCCCGGTCCTTGTTTGGTTTACGGGTTGTAATCTAGCTATCTGAATAGACCCATGGTTATCTTATCGTATATCATCCTGGCATGCTTTTTCATATGTCCTGTCTTTTAGTAATTCTATGCAAGATTGTCTTTTATATATACCTATCATACTTTTTCTTAAATTACTGTCTCTTATTATGTAATTATATTATTGTGCTAATTTGCTGGCTTTAGTTCTTAAGTGAAGCCTTATTGTGGCACTTGCTCTTTCTGGGGTCTGACCCAGCTGGTTTTGTATGGCCAGATACCAAGCAGCACCAAAGGATCTTCCTGCTTTCCAGCCCGATGGTGGTCACCAGGCGTAACCAGGGCATCGAGTGGGTTTCTTTTGTTCTCCCACTGTAATATTGTAAATTATTCTTTTGAGGCGTTAGCCGACGAACAAGTGTTAGCTCGATTGTACTTACTTACTGTCTGCCTACGGGCTGTAACATGATTGACAAGCCCCGGAGGCTGATCATGTATGACTGAACTCTTGCTAGTCCTCACATTTTGTAACGACTAGCTTCATGATCATCTGGATATGTAATGTTTGGGATGCCTTACATTTGTATATTTGGAGATCTGATATCTTGTGATTATTATTAGTTGGTTGAGATTGAGACAATAGGCTATTTTATGACCTTAGGAGACTGATGGATTGTAGTGAACCCTCACATATCTAGACAGCCGTGACCGTATAGCGGTGTGGATCCCATTCCGTTATACGTAGCTGGCTATGTCTGCCCCCGCTCTCCAGTATTCTGGTTCTGGGGCGTGACATGGTTTAAGTGGTGGCCCATGCAGGTCTTGTTAATCAAGATGTGTGAGGGTTTACCGAATAGATGTCTCAATCAGTACTCGCCGCCCTTGATCTCTGCTCGTATCCTCTTGATTCGTAAAATTCTTGTCCTGATCACATGCTTGTAATCGTTGATCTGTCCTGGTCCTTCCTTATTGTTCCCATGTCGTCTTTTTCAGCGGCATTGAACCTGGACCTACTGATCAGCAAGGCGGATCACCTCCCGTGGACCAGCAGCACCAGAAGATCAGGCCCAGCACTCAGGAGCAGCCTCCCGAGTTGTACCTACTGGAGAAGAGCCGCCAGTTCAGCCAGTCCAGCCTACAGATCCTGATGATGGCACTTTGGTGGGTCTTATCAGATCATTATTAGCTTTCCAAGATCGTAGAGGCGATGCCTTGCACCAGTGGAAGATGCTCTGAATAGAAGTGGTCCTCGAGGGAACAGTACGGTCAACAGTTTCAAGCGCCTGAACCCTCCCTTCTTCGATGGCAGCAAGGATGCCATTGCTGCCGATGCTTCTACAGGATATAGAGGTGATTCTCGAAGCCGCGAAGACTCCAGAAGACGATAAGGTGGCTGTGGTGCGCCTACAGTTATTGGATCTAGCCCGCAGTTGGTGGGCCGCACAAGCAGTGGGATTGGCAACACCTGTCTCCTGGGCAGTGTTCAGCGAGAAGTTCCAGATCAAGTATTATGATACAGTGGCTCGATATGACTTGCAGACCAGGTTCAGTAATCTTAAGCAGATGGGGAGGACGGTCGACGGTTATACGGTCGAGTTTTCCAGACTCAGTCGGTTTGCTCCCACCTTGGTGGCAACCGAGTTTGATAGAGCGCAGAGGTTCCAACAGGGACTTCACCTGGAGATTATATTGGCAGTAGAACAGTTCGAGCATCAGACCTATGATGCGGTGTTGCGAGCAGCAAGGAGGCACGAGTATACCTCCCAGAGAATAGTGGACAGGACCGAAGGTCGAAAGCGGTCCCATAGTCAAATGAATCAGTCTTCAGCCCCAGCCCCGGCAGCCAGGACTTTAACTATTGGAGCTCCGAGGCGAGCAGCTTCAGTTACGTCGATCCAGCACTCAACCCCGACGTACCTCCGCAGAAACAGAAGCAAGCGCAGTCTTCCACCGTGGGCTGTTCTTATTGTGGAAAGCTTGGACACGTGGTAGCAGAGTGTCGCAAGGCGTTGGGATTGTGTTTATTGTATGGAGCACCGGACCATAGGGTGGGGTCCTACCCTTTTAGAGTTGATTCAGCATCGACAGTATCTAGTCCCTCGGTTGGGGGACCAGCACCAGCACCAGCTCCAGTTCACCAGCAACAGCAATTCCCGTTCCCGAGGCCCTTGCCGACTCAGGCCCAGACTTTCCAGCAACAGGACCCGCGGCAGTTTGCCCTAGCCCAGGCTCAGGTTCAGAATCGGCCGAGAGGTATAGTGTCCTCTCATCTTGCTTTTCTACCGTCATTATGCGGGGTACATGACGTATTTCATGTATCCTAATTACAACGGTACATTTCGGACCCGAGCCATATCCTAGGTCATTCGAAACTGGTTATTGGTACCAACCTTTTCGTATGAGGATAGGCCCGTGTCCATGTTTGACCAAGAGAGAGACTCGAGCGCAAGACTATCAGTTCAGTCCATGTTGATTAGAGTCATCCCTCTTTGGGAGAGTCAAACTTGGGTGCATGAGGATGATATCTGATTAGGTCATCCCGGCTGGTTTGACTCGTAAGGTGTAATATCTTCCTTATGCCTTACGCTTCGAAATCCTTGCTTGCATGAATGATTGTATGATTGATTGGTAGTGGTAGATTGCCTATGATAGAATAGCTTTCCCTTACATCTCTAGCCTCTTGATTTTCCGAGGACGGAATTCTTTTAAGGTGGGTAGGATGTAATGTCCCAAATTCGTGATACGTATTTAGTGTACGTATACGTGTTTTGGACCCATATTTATTTATTCATGGTTAGTTGTCTTGGTTTATTTTGTATTGGCTTGGTTTTATTGTCATTAATAGTTTAATTGGTTTTAATGGTTCATTGGTTTATTTGGGCTTGGTTTATTCTTGGTTTGGGATTGCTCTTGGTTCATGATGAACCCAAGGTGAACCCCCTACCTACCACCACCATTTGTATTTATTAGCCCTCTTCATTCTCTCTCTTTATTATTCATCTTCTTCTTCCATTTACTCCCTTCACCTACCAAAAGAGAAAGAGAGGTCTAGGCAAGTGCAACTTGCTTCCACAAGAGAACCCATTTTTATTGTTCCATTAGCTTCTCCTCATGTTTCTAAGACACATTAGAACTTGTTATTTTCTATTTTGAGGCTTAACTTTTTGTAGATCTAGGAATTACTTATTTTCGGATTTTGGTGGTTTTTATCTATCAAACTTCTTTGTTTTCAAGTTTTGATGGTTCCATGTTGTAGAGAATTTTATTCTACCCAATTTTGACCTTTGAAAAGTTAGATTTGGAATTATTTTGACCAAGTTATGGACTTTTGAAGTTTTAGGTTCAAACCATAGAGTTCTTGCTGTTTTGGAGAAGACAGTGAGCAGTGCTCGAGCTTTTTAGCTTGCGCCACTGAGTTGCGCGCGCTCTTTAGTGCAGCGCAGTCCCCATACGCTGCCTTTTGGAAGCGTATGGATCTCATACGCTACCTTGATGAGGAGTCGTATGGACCCCATACGCTGTCTTTTGTGCGTATGGCTTGCATACGCTGACTTGTGTGACAAGGAGTCGTATGGACCCCATACGCTGCCTTTTGTGAGCGTATGGCTTGCATACGCTGACTTGTGTGACAAGGAGTCGTATGGAGTCCATACGCTGCCTTTTGGGAGCGTATGTCTTGCATACGCTCACTTGTGTGACAAGGAGTCGTATGGAGTCCATACGCTGCCTTTTGGGAGCGTATGACTTGCACTGAGCGTATGACCTGAGCGTATGCTGCCTGAGCGTTGCCTGATTACCCTGGATCTTCTATGGCCCTGTATATTGATATTTTATTAGATATTTTACGCCCACTTTATATCCTTACGTCTTTTGTCCTGAACTTGATAATCATGAATTTACTTAATATGTTTGGAATTGATGATTGAGCATGACGTGATAGTGACCCGTAGTGGTGCACTCCTGACATAATAGCCTGACATGACATGATAGTGGCCCGCCGTGGCGCACTCCTGACAAAGTACACTTGGCATGATAACCTGACATGATTATCTCGAATAGCTGTTGCGACGGCTACCTGACATGACATGACCTGTTAATTAATCATGACTCCGTAGGCGATTGTGCTTGTACAAATAATCCAGTCCTGTCTTGCATCATGTCTAGGAAGGGACTCCTGAGTACCACGGTCAGGAGTACCTACTGAAATGGACTCAGGTTAATAATTAGTATAATTTACTAGTCATGAAGAGATGTTCCCCAGTTACAGGCGATCCCGTTATCCCGACCGCAAATGTTTGGACTTGTAGCATGCCGACGAGTAGGGCACATTTCCAGCCCACTGTTATGTGGGGCACTCTTGATTGTCACTTTAAATGATTGAACTCTATTGTCACTCTAATGCATTATACTCTCTAGATTGCCACTATAATGATTGCCTGGATAACCTGGATAGCTGCAGGGCCTGTGACTACTTGGAGCATCTCATTGCATCTTGCTAGTAACTAGGATTGTGATAACCCTAGTTAGTTAATGTAGAAAGCCGTAGGCAATGATTGGCCGTGATTGATTGGATGGAGTCTAGTCCAGTATGGTATTGTCTAGACTTGATTGATTGCAAGATTGTACCAGAATAATTGAATTATTCACTCCAGATTGTCACTATAATGATTGTCACTCCAGATTGTTACTTGACCTGATTTCTTATATTTATCTTGCCGATAAATGGTGAGAGAAACCAAGTTCCGTTCAGACGAAGGGTTACAACCCCGGTCCTTGTTTGGTTTACGGGTTGTAACCTAGCTATCTGAATAGACCCATGGTTATCTCATCGTATATCATCCTGGCATGCTTTTCCATATGTCCTGTCTTTTAGTGATTCTATGCAAGATTGTCTTTTATAATTACCTATCATACTTTTTCTTAAATTACTGTCTCTTATTATGTAATTATATTATTGTGCTAATTTGCTGGCTTTAGTTCTTAAGTGAAGCCTCCTTTGTGGCACTTGCTCTTTCTGGGGTCTGACCCAGCTGGTTTTGTATGGCCGATACTAGAGCAGCACCAAAGGATCTCCCTGCTTTCCAGCCAGATGGTGGTCACCAGGCGTAACCAGGGCATCGAGTGGGTTTCTTTTGTTCTCCCATTGTAATATTGTAAATTATTCTTTTGAGGCGTTTAACCGACGAGCAAGTGTTAGCTCGATTGTACTTACTTACTGTCTGCCTACGGGCTGTAACATGATTGACAAGCCCCGGGGGTTGATCTGTATGACTGAACTCTTGCTAGTCCTCACATTTTGTAACTGTTTGCCATTGATTGTAAAAGTACAGAACAATTATCGGAGGACTGAACTTAGACTCACAATACAAACTCGCTCGTACAAAGAAAGCCTAGGGACGAAAACCTAGGTACAACAGTCTAAGTACGATTGTTTATTTTAGATTCTGGGGGTGACGATAGAGGCTCGGGAAAGCGACGGCCGCTCTGCCTTACTCCTTGGACGATCGGTACGCAGCCTTGACTCGGGGAAGATCTGCTTGGTCGTTGACGAAGAAATGCCTTCTTACTCTCTCTCTGATTGCTCTCCTGGCTTCTCTCTCTCTGTGTATATTCTCTCTCTGACTATGGGGGAAGTCTCTCTGTGTATACGTATTCTTCTCTGGTTTCTTTTTGTATATCTCTCTATATCCTACAAGGGAATGGCACCTTGCTATTTATAATAGTGGGATGTGATCGCTAGGGTTGCCAATGATTAGCTCTTGGAGATGGCGGCGGCCTGGGGATTGATCAATCCAGGCCGTTCATTTCTGATTGCGACGAATCAGAACCATTAAGGGTAGATTACACCAAATCCCCATTAGCAATTAATGATGATTGGCATAAATCTTCCTTATAATGATTCTCTATCTGCGAATAAATCAAATTTATTCTCCTGCCACGTGCCCCAGATCATTGGGATTCGACCCGATCTTGGATTGCCATAAATCTGGGAGATTGATCGGCTGAGGACACGTGTCCTGAGAGCCAATGGTGAGACTGGAACCGCATGCAGATTGGGCCACATGAGATTTGGGCCGCATGAATTTTGGGCCGCATAAGACTTGGGACACGTGTCGGGACTGTCTGGGCAGTGGCCCCCCCTTCAGACTTCTGAACCATATGATGAGCCGCATGAACCGCATAATGGTGTGTCTGCTTGAGCCGTATGGGCATGATCTTCTTGAGCCGCATAGGGATGATTCCACTCGAGCCGCATGGGACAGCTTCACTCTGAACCGCATGGGAAGTCTTCACTTCGAGCCGCATAAGCACCCCACGTGGCAGGGCCACGTGGCATTTTGTTGTTCTCGGGGGATTGTGTCAGAGATTTCTTTCTCTTCCCTAGAGATTCATCATCATGACAGAGTCATAATTACCTGCTTTGGTGTCAGGTCTGTCAACTTTTCAGAGGGGTCAGCCGTCAAAGCGATTAATGCAGCATGGAGGGGAGCACTGTCACGCCACGTGTCTTCTGAGCCGCATGGAATGCCTCCGGTCGCATAGCTCCTTATGCCGCATGACTCCCTGAGCCGCATGCATTTTCTGAGCCGCATGGGTCTTTCTTGGCCGCATGAGTCAATTTCTTTAGTATTTTCCATGCTTCTACAGGACCCCCTTCAAAGTTTTCAATTTATAAAATTGAAATACTTTGAACAAGAAGCATGGCCGTGCTCTTCTAACCACATATGAAACCCTGACCGCATAGAGATCTTGGCCGCATAGATTGTTCAGCCGTATAGCTGCTCGCCACGCCATTATGTCATGCATGCAAACCCTTTTTGGGGCAGGATCCTAGGAGTTTCTGACCTCTAATTAACTAGTCAGTATCGATAGCCGAAGAGTCGACTACTTTGTACGAAGCGTCGGTCTTGGTCCTCCCTTCTCTATAAATGGAAGGGTATTTAGAATGATTTCTCTCTTAGACTCTTTCTGACTAAGATTTCTGTCTTACTTCCTTCTTCCAACTGACAAACCACGATGGCACCTAGGGCTTCCAAGGCAGTGAAGAAGGTTGTGGCTAGGAGCAGGAAGTTGGCTTCGTCTTCAATTGCCGCCCTCCCGTTCGTCTTGATGTTCATGTTGTCGTCGAAGTTAAGGACTGTGCGGAAGATTGGGTGCTCTGAAACCCTAAAGGATGCTGCTCTGCTGCATTGCTTCGTGCATAATCATTTTGATGCGAGCTTTTTAGATTACGTGGTCCGCATACACATCCTATGAGCCGCATGGAATATATTCCATGCCCAAGCCGCATAAGAATTGTCTTTAAACGAGCCGCATGAACACTTCTGAATATCTTCTGACTGTTTTCATCATTTTCTCATCACTTTTTTCCATCTTTTGGTTCTTATAGTGTCTCCACCGAGTGCTGATATTGTAGTGGTAGAGGATCCGTCGCTCCCTGGCGTCAATCAGGGGCCTTCTTCTGTTAAGAAGGAGACAATGAAAGAAGAATCGGAGCCTGAGAGGGACGACATCCTCCCCACTGTCGAGACTGCTGAGGGTGACACCACTGGGAATCCTGATTCTCCCATTCTGGACGAGGATCTTCCTCAGTTGTACCCTTCATACGTAATGTGGTTGAAGGAGTTGTATACGTATTTTTGTAACTAGGGGTTTGAGGTGTCTTGTCTGTAATGAAGAACTTTCCTGTAACCGTGTGGATGTAACTGATTTCTGACTGAATGGAATATATATTTGCTTCACTCTTTTGCTTTGTAATAATCCTTTTATCGGGTCATTTTGCGTGGACCCATTGTCCCTAACATACCCTGGTTTTGGATACGGACAATAAGTTTAAAAGAAAGGGAACCAATCATACTGACTCAGAGGGTGCTGAGGACATGGTGAGCATGAGGGTCTCTTTGACAGGGGGGTACATAGAACAACTCAGAGGTAATAAGGACATGGAAGTTCTATGTAGGGGTGATTTGTTTTTGGCAAAAGTGGAACGACTCAGAGGTAATGAGGACATGGCCGTTTTGGAAATTTGTGGATCGATTACCCTTTTTGTGCACTGGGAGTGTGGGTATTAGATCATGAGGGGGGATCTCCTTCGGGAAGGAGGTTCAGAGGTATGATCATACATAACTTCCTACCTGAAAGAGTGACCGGGATGTGAGTTCAGAGGCACCATCGGGTACATGACTCGAGAATCTGGAGAATGGTGAGTGTGAGTTCAGCGGTACCAGCGGGTACATGACTCTAAAATCTGAAAAACTATGAGGGTGAGTTCAGTGGTATCAGCGGATACATGACTCGAAGATCTGGAAAATTATGGGGTGAGTTCATTGGTACTAGCGGGTACATGACTCGACAATCCATGAATGTTGGAATCAAAGTGTAAGTTCAGAGGTACCAGCAGGTACATGACTTGGGAATTGGGATATGTTTATAGGAGAAGGGCATGAGTTCAGCGGTACACGCGGGTACATGACTCGAAAATCTGTGAATGTTGGAATCAAAGTGTAAGTTCAGAGGTATCAGCAGGTACATGACTTAGGAATTTGGGATATGAGTTCAGCGGTACAAGAGGGTACGTGACTCAATAAGTTGGAAAATTAGGGGGTTAAGTTCAGTGGTACCAGCGGGCACATAACTCGAAACTCTAGAAAATGTTGTTTAAACATAGTATTTCTTCAGGAACTTGCCGTTGACGGGCAACATGAGCAAGTCTCCGTTCTGCTTGGCGAGGCGATAAGCACCATTGGAGAACACGGCCTCGATGATAAATGGGCCTTCCCATTTCGGCTGAAACTTGCCGGTGGTCTTGTGAGTCATAACCATTGGCCTCCTGACTGCCAAAACAAGATCGCCCACTTGGAATGTTCTGACTTTGACCTTTTTGTTGAAGGCTCCGGAGATGCGTGCTTGGTATAATTCGATCCTTTGCTGAGCTAGGAGGCATTTTTCATCTAAGGCCTCTAACTCTTGTAGTAGACGTCGGTAGTTATCATCCGTTGTCAATTGATAAGTGAGGGCGACTCGGAGTGAGGGAATCTGAGTCTCTAATGGGAGAACTGCCTCACTCCCGTACACCAGAGAGAATGGTGTATTCCCGGTGGCTGTTCGAACCGTGGTGCGATAAGCCCATAAGCACTCGCCGAGCTTCTCGTTCCAGTCGCATTTGTTGGAGGAGACAAATTTCTTGAGGAGTTTGATGATTGTTTTGAATGCCTCTGCTAACCCGTTTGCTGCCGGATTGTATGGTGTCGAAGCGACATTCTGAATGCGGTGTTTGTCGCAGAATCGGTAGAATGTGTGGCTTATAAACTGCGGACCATTATCATGGATGATCCTTCGGGGCAGTCCAAAGCGGTAGATGACGTGGTGCTTCAGGAAGCTGATTACGTTCGAAGTCTTGACTTCGGCGAGTGGGACAGCTTCTGCCCACTTTGAGAAGTAATCAGTGATCGCCAGTATAAAGCGATGTCCTTGGGAGGAAGGTGGGGTGATTGGACCAATGATATCCATTCCCCATGCTTCGAATGGCCAGGACGCCACTGTCGGATGTAGAAATTCGGATGGTTGGTGAATGAAGTCTGCGTGGACTTGGCAGGCCTTGCATTTTCTGGCATAATCTATCGCATCAGCCACCATCGTGGGCCAGTAATAGCCCATCAGGCGAAAGCGATCTTGCAGCTTAGGGCCAGGCTGATGGGCCCCGCAGACACCGTCATGAGTCTCTCGTACGGCTTCTTTGGCTTCTGCGTTTGACAAGCACCGAAGTAGTAATCCGTCGTAGGAGCGGCGATACAGCATTTTCGTCTCTATATCGTAGAAGAATCTGAGAGAACGCCGTCTGATAGAAGTAGCCTCCTTCGGGTTCTCGGGTAGGATGTCGTAGACCACGAAGTCTATGAATGGTTGTCTCCAGTCTGGCGCTTCGTCGATCATCTGAGCAGAATAACTCGCCATGGCTTGAACGTTGTTCTTGGGGCAGACCAGCTCACGGCCGATTGCATCGACCGAATGATGAGAGTGGTTTGGCACTCCTAGGGAAGCAGCCAGGCCTGCTAGGGCATCAGCTTCGATATTTTGGAGTCTGGAGATATGTTCGATGAAGAATCCCTCAAATGATGAGATAATGTTGATCGCTATTTGGTGGTAGGGGATCATGTCTTCATGGCGAACTTCGTACGTCCTCCGAATCTGGTTGACGATTAATTGCGAATTGCCGTATGCTTCAAGGTATTCTACCCCAGTTCTCTTGCGAGTTGGAGGCCAATGACCAAAGCGTTGTACTCGGCCACATTGTTAGAGCAGGGTTCCGTGAGAGAGTAGGCGCGATTGATCACTAGCCCGGTAGGAGAGACCAATACTACTCCGACTCCGACGACGATGTTTCTCTTGGGTCCGGTTCTTGAAGCGCCATCGAAGAACATTCGCCATATGTTATCGTGGGTGGTTGTATTTGAATCGGCGACCTCATCTGGGATTTCTTCGTATATTCTGGATGATTTCGATCCTGGATGGGCCGCCAAAAAGTCTGTCAGGGCTTGACCTTTGACAGCCTTCTGCGGGACGAAGACCACATGATAGGGGGACAGCAATATCGCCCATGTAGCGAGGCGGGAGCTGAGTGCCCCTGGTTTGGTCATGAGGACCCTGAGAGGGTTGATTCGTGAGATCACATGTATGGTTTTGCCCCGTGACATAGTGCGCGTCTTTTGAATGGCGAACACCAGGGCGAGGCATTCTTTCTCTACAGCGGTGTATCGGTGTTCGGGCCCGACCATCATTCGGCTGAGATAGTAAATGGCCTGCTCATGGCCTGCGCGTTGTTTTGTGCCAGCAGGGCACCGAGGGAGTGTTCCATTGCTCGTACATAGAGCAGGAATGGTTTTCCAGGGACCGAGGCCACCAGGATTGGAGGATTTGATAATATTCTTTGATGTCATCGAAAGCGCGCTGGCATTCCTCGTCCCATACGAATGAGACTCCCTTCTTCATGAGGTGGGTGAACGGTCGGCATTGCCCGAAGAGGTTGGAAATGAACCTCCTGATGTAAGCTAGCCTCCCTTGGAGGCCTCTAAGTTCACGGAGATTTCTCGGGGGACCCATCTCCATGATTGCCCTCGTTTTCTCGGGGTCTACATGGATACCCCGTGCAGTGATGATGAAGCCCAAGAACTTCCTGCTGGATACGCCCAAGAACGATTTTGTAGGGTTCATCTTCAGATTGTGGGCTCGCATTAAGTTGAACACCGTTCTCAGGTCTTGCAGATGATCCTCCTTACGGCGACTCTTGACGGCGATGTCGTCGACATAGCATTCCACTGTCTTGCGCAAATGTTCTCTAAAAATGATACTCATGGCTCGCTGATATGTAGCGCCAGCATTCTTTAGACCGAATGGCATGACTGTGTAGCAGTATGTGCCAATCGAGGTTCGAATGAAGTGTGCTTTTCGTCGTCGGGAGACATCTTGATTTGATTGTACCCCAAGAATCCATCCATGAATGACATACGTTCAAAGCCGCATGTATTGTCGATCATGATGTCTGTGATAGGAAGGGGAAATTCATCTTTGGGGCATGCCTCGTTCAGGTTGCGGAAGTCGATGCAGATTCGAATCTTTCCATTCTTCTTGAGGAC
The DNA here is from genome assembly GCA_029216955.1 of Iris pallida. Taxonomy (NCBI): domain Eukaryota; kingdom Viridiplantae; phylum Streptophyta; class Magnoliopsida; order Asparagales; family Iridaceae; genus Iris; species Iris pallida. Next base: position 25,129 of record JANAVB010016706.1, on the reverse strand, counting down.
GGGTACTATATTGGCGATCCAATCAGGATGTTGCTCTTCACGAATGAAGCCGCTGGCTATTAACTTGTTGACTTCAGTTCCGATCGCGTCCATGACGCCTGGGCGGAAGCGTCGTTGTTGCTGCTTGACTGGCTTTGCATCTGGCCGTATATTGAGTTTGTAGAAAGCGATGTCAGGATTTAACCCCGGCATGTCTTCATAGCTCCAGGCGAACACATCAATGTATTCTCTAACAAGTACTAACAGCGATTCTCGTTCTTCGTCAGTTAGGCTTTTACTGATAAAGATCGGTTTTGGAGAAGATTCGCTGCCGAGATCCACTTGTATGACCTCATCTTCGGTAGGAGGTTCTCTCAGTTCGAACCGCTTTTCCCATTGTGCGTCTAATTGCTGGGCCCATGGCTCTAGCTCAAGGATTTCGGGGATGTCTTCGTCTTCCTCGTAAGCGTCGGTGAATGCCATGTTGACTGACATGACTTGTCTGAACACATCTCCGATGCTGGTATCTGAGTCGGAAGTCGGTGATCCGGTTGAATGTGGCTGCCAGTCGCATTCTTCATCTGAGCTTTCAGGGGTCGTAGTAGGCGTTACATACCCTAAACCGCATCGGGTTTTGTTATAGTAGTTTCGTGGTTTGCCCGCCGGGGCTGGCGTCTTCAAAGGTAATCGTCGTCCAGTGCCGTAGTTCAGTCCTGGCGTTGTCTCTAGATCATACCCCTGTTTCTGCATGAGATATTTGGATTGAGGGCTATAGAGATACAGAGGCAGTCTTCCGGCATCTGACCCGAAGTCGACTTCTTCCATGGCGAAGGGATGCGGGTTGTTCGTCCGGCCGAAGATGATTGGGTGGTCCCCTTCCTCGATTATTCGGTAAGCGTCTTCTACTGGAGTAAGTTGGATAGCGGTGTACACATTTGTCACCTGTGTATGTAGGTGAGTGCCTATACCGTGTTCCATAGCATACATTGTACATAGCTTATTGAGCTCGGTGTAGTTCAAAGATAACCCTTTATTGATGAAGTAAGGTATCTTTTCTAGAGGGATTACATCATCTGCGGAGGGAGCGTCAGTGTGGGCAGCCACATACTTGGCTAGCTCTGGATCCTCTTCGGCTACCCCCTGTGTGAATGAAGATTGAGAGGGCGTTCTAGTCAGCTTGATCTTCAGAGGTTCAACTGACGGAGCAGAGCGTGGGGTTGTCGGTAGACTAGCAACCCCCAGTCTGGCACTTGATGTGGAGTGAGGGGTGGCTGGTTCGCTTGAAGTGTCAGACCTCGCATCGGGGTGACGACCTTTCTTAGGCAGACGTATCGTCAGAGGCCTATCGGAGGGATTGAGCTTCTCTGTTTGGGATTGACCGACTCTCGGCAATCTGATGGTAAGTGGCCCTGTCGTGGGTCTCGGTACCTGGCCGGACCTTGGCAGCCGGATTCTCAACTGCTCTTCCTGTGCCGAGAGGCTGATCGCGTCCTTACGCAGCGTGGCCGTAAGGGGTGCGAAATTGCCTGGTTTGCGAGCCTGGAGGTGGATCGTCAGAGGCTCTTCAGATCCCGTGGTTGCTTCAACATCAGTTTGTTCATTTCCTCCTTCAAGGTGCCTCTTCGACTTTTCGTATAGGCAGGAGTCCGAGTAATAAGATTCGACCCCTTTGAAGGGATCGATGTCAGCAAATTCTGTCCTCACGAAGCCGTGCTTGTCGACATATTTGAAGCATTGGTGTAGCGTGGAAGGCACGATCATGTAATCGTGTATCCAAGGGCGCCCCAAAAGGATGTTGTATGAAGTGTCGGCATCTATGACGTAGCAAGTGACTTCTGATTGGAGATCGCCAATCTGACATTTCAGACGGATCTTCTGATTGGGTAGCTCCTGCCCGAATTGAACCCGCTGATGGCGGTGTTTGTAGGGGTCAGACGATGCATCGGGATGCGAAGATGGTACAGTAGTCCTTTTGGAATGATGCTTATGGAAGACCCAGGGTCAATGTGCATCCGATCTACCTTTATGTCGCCGATGTAGCCTGTGTAGTATAATGGGCGATCGTGTAGATTAGTCTTGATGAGCATGTCTTGTGGAGTGAAGACGATGTTGGGCATTGCTCCCGTACAGACGCTGTCTTGGAGGTCTGCGGGCTAATTTTCTCCCGTGAGGTTGACCTGAGCCAGGTACGCGTCGACATTTTGAAGTGCATCGCTCAAAGCTGTGCGGACATCCTTCGAGAGCCTCAGGAGTTCATATAAGGACAATTTGGCCGGTATATTGGCCAATTGCGCCAAGATGTCGAAGTTGTAGGGCCTCTCCAGCCCCTGAGATGTTTCCTTTCGGAGGGATTTATCGAAGCGAGTCTCCTTCGGCCTAGGCTTGTCGGTCGTCGAAGGCTGAGCCGGTCCCGGAGCATCCGTGGTAATGGGCGGATGATCATCAGTCGAGTTTTCAGCCACAGATTGAGATTGTGCTCCGGATCGAGTAACAACGGCCGTGACTTCCTTTTCATCTGCTGAGGTGGTGCGGCAGGATCTGACTTTCCACTTTTCTTTTTAGAAGATGGAGTGGACTGAGTTACCTCGTGGACTAGGTCCGGATGGACCCACATGATTTTCCCTCGTGATGTGGTGAGGGGTACTAGACCAGCAGCTTGAGCAGGCGGGAGATTAGCAATCTCCATCGTTGCCAGAGGGATGGGTATAACCCCGTCCTGGGTCTCCGTTGGAGGAAAGCTGCCGAATTGTACGGACACCATGTTGGCTGCCACGGTTACCTCCTCGAAATCGATAGTCAGAGCGTTCGAATCGATGAGGTTCTGGATATATCGTTTCAGTTGGTAGCAGTCGTACGTAGCATGGTGAACGTAGCGGTGGTAATGGCAGAACTTTGGGTTCTCCAGATCAGTCGATCGAGGCTCCCGTCTTGGTGGAGGAAGCTGAATCCTATCTCCTTGTATGAGCATGTCCAAGATAGGCTTGACGTGATCGTCTTCAAAAGAGTAAGTAATTTGAGGCCATTGTTTGTCCGCAGGTTGCGACTCAAGCTTTTGGGCTGTATCGGCCACCATAGCCTGCTTGCCTCTGTTGTCCCGGTTGTTGGAGGGACTACCCCCATTGTCGTTGGTGGTGCTGGGACGCTTGCTCTTGTTCTCTCCCTCTGAGATATGTAATCCCACTTGGCGAGCCTTCTTTAATCGTTCTTCGGCACTTGTAGCACTAATGATAAAAGCCTTCCAGTCCCTGAATTGACTCTCGTCCATCCAGAGACTGATTGTTGGGAGTAGTCTCTTTTGGCAAATTTCGATCAAGGAGGAGTCCGGGTTGCCAGATGGTAACTTCATTGCGGTTTGACGGAACCGCTCAATGTAATTCCTCGTCAGCTCTTTCTCTCCTTGAATGACGTCCATGAGGGTAGACATCGTGACGTCCTGCCCTACCTCATAGAACCTCTCTAAGAACAGGCGTTTGAAGCCAGCGAAGGAAGATGCAATTGTCCGGCAGGTTGCGGTACCAATCGAAGGCGACTCCTTCCAATGCCCCAATGAATAACCGTGTCAGGATAGCGTCATCAGGGGGCAGATGGTCGGTAGTGACCTCGAAGTAAGTGATGTACCGACTTGCTGAAGTCTTGCCATCATATGGGTTGATATTGAACGGCTTATATCTTGGTGGAAAGGGAACATCCCTCCATTCAGCAGGATATGGTTGCCGTATCCGGAGGTCTTGAGAGTTTTCTCTGGCGTGGAACATGGCTCGGAGCTCTTGAACTTCTCTCCTAACTTCTCGGGTCTCATCTGTCGCAGTCGGAGCCGTTACTTCGGGAGGATTATTGCCTGGGTTTGGTGCCGCCGAATTTGAATCTACGTTGATTGGGGGACCCGTGCTTGTCTGGCCTGGTGTCACCCCCTGCAGATTAGGAAGCGCCGCTTTGATCTCGTCTACAGACTTGACCAAGGCGTGCAATATGGCCTCCAAGTGTCGATGCGCTGGCGATCACCGGAACCGCCTTGATTGCTGTCTGTCATGAACACCGTCTTCACATGAGGAGTGACGGAAGGAGTGGTGGAGGATGTACCCTCCGAGTCGTACCCGTGCATCGAGAAATCATCAGGATATGTGGGGATGTTCTCTTCAGGTTCAGACTCGGAAGGAATACTACCTCCGGCATCGGAGCTTGCTTCGTCTAGGATGTCCTTGGGGACGTCGATATATGTTGTATCCGTCGGAGGATTTGCTTCCTCCAGTCCGTATTCCTGGAATATCGAATTGTCGTGGATGTTTGGAGGAGTGCTACCCCCAGTTCCGACGACCCCCAATGTTGCAGACGACGAACTTCCTACTGCAGCAGTTTTCGTCTTCGAACGGGTGTGTTGAAATACTCCAGTGGAGGATAACCCTTTAGACGACGGTTTCTTAGCTGCAGTAGTTGACACCTTTGGGCTGGAGATGCTCGTTTTCTTCCCTCTTCCCTCTTCCCTTGGCGAGAACTTTCTGCGCGGACTTGCAGGAGACAACAGGAGGTGCCTCGTCTTCTGAGCTCGGGTGATGTAGTCTTTGGAAGACGGATGGCCGGTCTTCCGTCACCGCCGCATTGCTGCAACAGCAGTTGACGATGATCTGGGTGCATTGATGTCTGTGTGAGGGCTCTTTACACCCCGAAGCTCCTTCTCTTTCCTTACATTTGTGGAGGATAACCTCGCTCAGGTCAGAGGAACCACTTTGTCTGTTTGCCGCCGGGGGCTGGACTTGAGTGGTTTTATACAACTTCCCATCAGAGGCCCGCGTGATAATCAGCGGGACGCCCCGATAGTCAGAGGTTGGGGCAGTCGTCTGGACTTGATGAGCCCGCGCTGCCCTAGACTTCCTCCTTTTAGCACTTGTGGGTACGTAATAGGAGGAGTCTAAGTCGAATACCACAGAGTCTGGATTATCATCCAGATAATGATCAGAGTCAGGACCACATGAGAGCCGGTCGAAGACTGATCGAGAGAAGCATGGGACGGATGCTATGCGGCTAGCATTGGGTACCGTGCAGGCTGTCTGCATGCGGCTGTCTTTTGTTGTAGGATGAGTCTTTATGCGGTTAGGAGTCACGACCGTGCAGGCTGACCGTATGCGGTTGGCATCTGTGGCCGCATGGGTTTTCTGCAAGCGATTGACTTTAATAGCCGCATGAGTCTCATCCGTGCGGTTGGCAACTGTAGCCGCATAAGTTATGCGGCTGACAGATGTGGCCGCATGAGTTTTCTTTATGCGGTTGGCGGTTGTAGCCGCATGGGCTTTCTCCCTGCGGCTAATACTCTTCTGCGGCTCGGACCGCGTAGAGTTCCTCTTTGCCCCTGCAAGTCCAGCATCATAGTGTTTTCTTCTGCCGGACTTGGGACAGCAGAGTTGTCTACGGTCTGAAACGGGGCCCGCAGGGGAGTCTTTCTCGCCATCTTGAGCAATAGAGAGCACCTCATCAAGGGTTTGCGGAGGAGCAAATGATTTGGCCTCCACTCTTTGCGAGCCTTTATGGTGCGGGTGCGCTTCTGGACCGGGCCAGTGCTACCTTCAGAGAGCATCTCTTCGAACGCCTGTTGGTCGAAGCGTACGACCATCTTCTGTTGTGTAGAGCCAAGTTTGGCTGCGTCCGATTGCGTCACCAACTCCTCAGCCGTGGAGAAGTTAGTCCCCAGTAGAGTCGCCATCGTGTTTGCCATTGATTGTAAAAGTACAGAACAATTATCGGAGGACTGAACTTAGACTCACAATACAAACTCGCTCGTACAAAGAAAGCCTAGGGACGAAAACCTAGGTACAGCAGTCTAAGTACGATTGTTTATTTTAGATTCTGGGGGGTGACGATAGAGACTCGGGAAAGCGACGGCCGCTCTGCCTTACTCCTTGGACGATCGGTACGCAGCCTTGACTCGGGGAAGATCTGCTTGGTCGTTGACGAAGAAATGCCTTCTTACTCTCTCTCTGATTGCTCTCCTGGCTTCTCTCTCTCTGTGTATATTCTCTCTCTAACTATGGAGGAAGTCTCTCTGTGTATACGTATTCTTCTCTGGTTTCTTTTTGTATATCTCTCTATATCCTACAAGGGAATGGCACCTTGCTATTTATAATAGTGGGATGTGATCGCTAGGGTTGCCAATGATTAGCTCTTGGAGATGGCAACGGCCTGGGGATTGATCAATCCAGGCCATTCGTTTCTGATTGCGATGAATCAGAACCATTAAGGGTAGATTACACCAAATCCCCATTAGCAATTAATGCTGATTGGCATAAATCTTCCTTATAATGATTCTCTCATATCTGCGAATAAATCAAATTTATTCTCCTGCCACGTGCCCCAGATCATTGGGATTCGACCCGATCTTGGATTGCCATAAATCTGGAAGATTGATCGGCTGAGGACACGTGTCCTGAGAGCCATGGTGAGACTGGAAACCGCATGCAGATTGGGCCACATGAGATTTGGACCGCATGAATTTTGGGCCGCATAAGACTTGGGACACGTGTCGGGACTGTCTGGGCAGTGGCCCCCTCCTTCAGACTTCTGAACCATATGATGAGCCGCATGAACCGCATAATGGTGTGTCTGCTTGAGCCGCATGGGCATGATCTTCTTGAGCCGCATAGGGATGATTCCACTCGAGCCGCATGGGACAGCTTCACTCTGAACCGCATGGGAAGTCTTCACTTCGAGCCGCATAAGCACACCCACGTGGCAGGGCCACGTGGCATTTTGTTGTTCTCGGAGGATTGTGTCAGAGATTTCTTTCTCTTCCCTAGAGATTCATCATCATGACAGAGTCATAATTACCTGCTTTGGTGTCAGGTCTGTCAACTTTTCAGAGGGGTCAGCCGTCAAAGCGATTAATACAGCATGGAGGGGAGCACTGTCACGCCACGTGTCTTCTGAGCCGCATGGAATGCCTCCGGTCGCATAGCTCCTTATGCCGCATGACTCCCTGAGCCGCATGCGTTTTCTGAGCCGCATGGGTCTTTCTTGGCCGCATGAGTCAATTTCTTTAGTATTTTCCATGCTTCTACAGGACCCCCTTCAAAGTTTTCAATTTGTAAAATTGAAATACTTTGAACAAGAAGCATGGCCGTGCTCTTCTAACCACATATGAAATCCTGACCGTATAGAGATCTTGGCCGCATAGATTGTTCAGCCGTATAGCTGCTCGCTACGCCATTATGTCATGCATGCAAACCCTTTTTGGGGCAGGATCCTAGGAGTTTCTGACCTCTAATTAACTAGTCAGTATCGATAGCCGAAGAGTCGACTACTTTGTACGAAGCGTCGGTCTTGGTCCTCCCTTCTCTATAAATGGAAGGGTATTTAGAATGATTTCTCTCTTAGACTCTTTCTGACTAAGATTTCTGTCTTGCTTCCTTCTTCCAACTGACAAACCACGATGGCACCTAGGGCTTCCAAGGCAGTGAAGAAGGTTGTGGCTAGGAGCAGGAAGTTGGCTTCGTCTTCAATTGCCGCCCTCCCGTCGTCTTGATGTTCATGTTGTCGTCGAAGTTAAGGACTGTGCGGAAGATTGGGTGCTCTGAAACCCTAAAGGATGCTGCTCTGCTGCATTGCTTCGTGCATAATCATTTTGATGCGAGTTTTTTAGATTACGTGGTCCGCATACACATCCTATGAGCCGCATGGAATATATTCCATGCCCAAGCCGCATAAGAATTGTCTTTAAACGAGCCGCATGAACACTTCTGAATATCTTCTGACTGTTTTCATCATTTCTCATCACTTTTTTTCCGTCTTTTGGTTCTTATAGTGTCTCCACCGAGTGCTGATATTGTAGTGGTAGAGGATCCGTCGCTCCCTGGCGTCAATCAGGGGCCTTCCTCTGTTAAGAAGGAGACAATAAAAGAAGAATCGGAGCCTGAGAGGGACGACGTCCTCCCCACTGTCGAGACTGCTGAGGGTGACACCACTGGGAATCCTGATTCTCCCATTCTGGACGAGGATCTTCCTCAGTTGTACCCTTCATACGTAATGTGGTTGAAGGAGTTGTATACGTATTTTTGTAACTAGGGTTTGAGGTGTCTTGTCTGTAATGAAGAACTTTCCTGTAACCGTGTGGATGTAACTGATTTCTGACTGAATGGAATATATATTTGCTTCACTCTTTTGCTTTGTAATAATCCTTTTATCGGGTCATTTGCGTGGACCCATTGTCCCTAACATACCCTGGTTTTTGGATACGGACAATAAGTTTAAAAGAAAGGAACCAATCATACTGACTCAGAGGTGCTGAGGACATGGTGAGCATGAGGGTCTCTTTGACAGGGGGTACATAGAACAACTCAGAGGTAATAAGGACATGGAAGTTCTATGTAGGGGTGATTTGTTTTTGGCGAAAGTGGAACGACTCAGAGGTAATGAGGACATGGCCGTTTTGGAAATTTGTGGATCGATTATCCTTTTTGTGCACTGGGAGTGTGGGTATTAGATCATGAGGGGGGATCTCCTTCGGGAAGGAGGTTCAGAGGTATGATCATACATAACTTCCTACCTGAAAGAGTGACCGGGATGTGAGTTCAGAGGCACCATCGGGTACATGACTCGAGAATCTGGAGAATGGTGAGTGTGAGTTCAGCGGTACCAGCGGGTACATGACTCTAAAATCTGAAAAACTATGAGGGGTGAGTTCAGTGGTATCAGCGGATACATGACTCGAAGATCTGGAAAATTATGGGGTGAGTTCATTGGTACTAGCGGGTACATGACTCGACAATCCATGAATGTTGGAATCAAAGTGTAAGTTCAGAGGTACAGCAGGTACATGACTTGGGAATTTAGGATATGTTTATGGGAGAAGGGCATGAGTTCAGCGGTACACGCGGGTACATGACTCGAAAATCTGTGAATGTTGGAATCAAAGTGTAAGTTCAGAGGTACCAGCAGGTACATGACTTGGAATTTGGGATATGAGTCAGCGGTACAAGAGGGTACGTGACTCAATAAGTTGGAAAATTAGGGGGTTGAGTTCAGTGGTACCAGCGGGCACATAACTCGAAATTCTGGAAAATGTTGTTTAACATAGTATTTTCTTCAGGAACTTGCCGTTGACGGGCAACATGAGCAAGTCTCCGTTCTGCTTGGCGAGACGGTAAGCACCATTGGAGAACACGGCCTCGATGATAAATGGGCCTTCCCATTTGGCTGGAACTTGCCGGTGGTCTTGTGAGTCATAACCATTGGCCTCCTGACTGCCAAAACAAGATCGCCCACGTGGAATGTTCTGACTTTGACCTTTTTGTTGAAGGCTCCTGAGATGCGTGCTTGGTATAATTCGATCCTTTGCTGAGCTAGGAGGCGTTTTTCATCTAAGGCCTCTAACTCTTGTAGTCGACGTCGGTAGTTATCATCCGTTGTCAATTGATAAGTGAGGGCGACTCGGAGTGAGGGAATCTGAGTCTCTAATGGGAGAACTGCCTCACTCCCGTACACCAGAGAGAATGGTATATTCCCGGTGGCTATTCGAACCGTGGTGCGATAAGCCCATAAGCACTCGCCGAGCTTCTCGTTCCAGTCGCGTTTGTTGGAGGAGACAAATTTCTTGAGGAGTTTGACGATTATTTGTTGAATGCCTCTGCTAACCCGTTTGCTGCCGGGTTGTATGGTGTCGAAGCGACATTCTGAATGCGGTGTTTGTCACAGAATCGGTAGAATACGTGGCTTATAAACTGCGGACCATTATCATGTATGATCCTTCAGGGCAGTCCAAAGCGGTAGATGACATGGTGCTTCAGGAAGCTGATTACGTTCGAAGTCTTGACTTCGGTGAGTGGGACAGCTTCTGCCCACTTTGAGAAGTAATCAGTGATCGCCAGTATGAAGCGATGTCCTTGGGAGGAAGGTGGGGTGATTGGACCAATGATATCCATTCCCCATGCTTCGAATGGCCAGGACGCCACTGTCGGATGTAGAAATTCGGATGGTTGGTGAATGAAGTCTGCATGGACTTGGCAGGCCTTGCATTTTTTGGCATAATCTATCGCATCAGCCACCATCGTGGGCCAGTAATAGCCCATCCGGCGAAGGCGATCTTGCAGCTTAGGGCCAGGCTGATGGGCCCCGCAGATACCGTCATGAGTCTCTCGTACGGCTTCTTTGGCTTCTGCGTTTGACAAGCACCGAAGTAGTAATCCGTCGTAGGAGCGGCGATACAGCATTTTCGTCTCTGTATCGTAGAAGAATCTGAGAGAACGTCGTCTGATAGAAGTAGCCTCCTTCGGGTTCTCGGGTAGGATGTCGTAGACCACGAGTCTATGAATGGTTGTCTCCAGTCTGGCGCTTCGTCGATCATCTGAGCAGAATAACTCGCCATGGCTTGAACGTTGTTCTTGGGGCTGACCAGCTCACGGCCGATTACATCGACCGAATGATGAGAGTGGTTTGGCACTGCTAGGGAAGCAGCCAGGCCTGCTAGGGCATCAGTTTCGATATTTTGGAGTCTGGGGACGTGTTCGATGAAGAATCCCTCAAATGATGAGATAATGTTGATCGCTATTTGGTGGTAGGGGATCATGTCTTCATGGCGAACTTCGTACGTCCCCCGAATCTGGTTGACGATTAATTGCGAATCGCCGTATGCATCAAGGTATTCTACCCCCAGTTCTCTTGCGAGTTGGAGGCCAATGACCAAAGCGTTGTACTCGGCCACATTGTTAGAGCAGGGTTCCGTGAGAGAGTAGGCGCGATTGATCACTAGCCCGGTAGGAGAGACCAATACTACTCCGACTCCGACGACGATGTTTCTCTTGGGTCCGGTTCTTGAAGCGCCATCGAAGAACATTCGCCATATGTTATCGTGGGTGGTTGTATTTGAATCGGCGACCTCATCTGGGATTTCTTCGTATATTCTGGATGATTCCGATCCTGGATGGGCCGCCAAAAAGTCTGCCAGGGCTTGACCTTTGACAGCCTTCTGCGGGACGAAGACCACATGATAGGGGGACAGCAATATCGCCCATGTAGCGAGACGGGAGCTGAGTGCCCCTGGTTTGGTCATGAGGACCCTGAGAGGGTTGATTCGTGAGATCACATGTATGGTTTGCCCCGTGACATAGTGCCGCGTCTTTGAATGGCGAACACCAGGGCGAGGCATTCTTTCTCTACAACGGTGTATCGGTGTTCGGGTCCGACCATCATTCGGCTGAGATAGTAAATAGCCTGCTCGTGGCCTGCGTCGTTGTTTTGTGCCAGCAGGGCACCGAGGGAGTGTTCCATTGCTCATACATAGAGCAGGAATGGTTTTCCAGGGACCGAGGCCACCAGGACTGGAGGATTTGATAAATATTCTTTGATGTCATCGAAAGCGCGCTGGCATTCCTCGTCCCATACGAATGAGACTCCCTTCTTCATGAGGTGGGTGAACGGTCGGCATCGCCCGGAGAGGTTGGAAATGAACCTCCTGATATAAGCTAGCCTCCCTTGGAGGCCTCTAAGTTCACGGAGATTTCTCGGGGACCCATCTCCATGATTGCCCTCGTTTTCCTCGGGGTCTACATGGATACCCCATGCAGTGATGATGAAGCCCAAGAACTTTCCGCTGGATACGCCCAAGAACGATTTTGTAGGGTTCATCTTCAGATTGTGGGCTCGCATTAAGTTGAACACCGTTCTCAGGTCTTGCAGATGATCCTCCTTACGGCGACTCTTGACGGCGATGTCGTCGACATAGAATTCTACTGTCTTGTGCAAATGTTCTCTGAAAATTCTCGCTGATTGTAGCGCCAGCATTCTTTAGACCGAATGGCATGACTGTGTAGCAGTATGTGCCAATCGGGGTTCGGAATGAAGTGTGCTTTTCGTCGTCGGGAGACATCTTGATTTGATTGTACCCCGAGAATCCATCCATGAATGACATACGTTCAAAGCTGCATGTATTGTCGATCATGATGTCTGTGATAGGAAGGGGAAATTCATCTTTGGGGCATGCCTCGTTCAGGTTGCGGAAGTCGATGCAGATTCGAATCTTCCCATTCTTCTTGAGGACGGGTACTATATTGGCGATCCAATCAGGATGTTGCTCTTCACGAATGAAGCCGCTGGCTATTAACTTGTTGACTTCAGTTTCGATCGCGTCCATGACGCCTGGGCAGAAGCGTCGTTGTTGCTGCTTGACTGGCTTTGCATCTGGCCGTATATTGAGTTTGTGGAAAGCGATGTCAGGATTTAACCCCGGCATGTCTTCATAGCTCCAGGCGAACACATCAATGTATTATCTGACAAGTACTAACAGCGATTCTCGTTCTTCGTCAGTTAGGCTTTTACTGATAAAGATCGGTTTTGGAGAAGATTCGCTGCCGAGATCCACTTGTATGACCTCATCTTCGGTAGGAGGTTCTCTCAGTTCGAACCGCTTTTCCCATTGTGCGTCTAATTGCTGGGCCCATGGCTCTAGCTCAAGGATTTCGGGGATGTCTTCGTCTTCCTCGTAAGCGTCGGTGAATGCCATGTTGACTGACATGACTTGTCTGAACACATCTCCGATGCTGGTATCTGAGTCGGAAGTCGGTGATCCGGTTGAATGTGGCTGCCAGTCGCATTCTTCATCTGAGCTTTCAGGGGTCGTAGTAGGCGTTACATACCCTAAACCGCATCGGGTTTTGTTATAGTAGTTCCGTGGTTTGTCCGTCGGGGCTGGCGTCTTCAAAGATAATCGTCGTCCAGTACCGTAGTTCAGTACTGGCGTTGTCTCTAGATCATACCCCTATTTTTCCATGAGATATTTGGATTGAGGGCTATAGAGATACAGAGGCAGTCTTCCGGCATCTGACCCGAAGTCGACTTCTTCCATGGCGAGGGGATGCGGGTTGTTCGTCCGGCCGAAGATGATTGGGTGGTCCCCTCCTTCGATTATTCGGTAAGCGTCTTCTACTGGAGTAAGTTGGATAGCGGTGTACACATTTGTCACCTGTGTATATAGGTGAGTGCCTATACCGTGTTCCATAGCATATATTGTACATAGCTTATTGAGCTCGGTGTAGTTCAAAGATAACCCTTTATTGATGAAGTAAGGTATCTTTTCTAGAGGGATTACATCATCTGCGGAGGGAGCGTCAGTGTGGGCAGCCACATACTTGGCTAGCTCTGGTTCCTCTTCGGCTATCCCCTGTGTGAATGAAGATTGAGAGGGCGTTCTAGTCAGCTTGATCTTCAGAGGTTCAACTGACAGAGCGGAGCGTGGGGTTGTCGGTAGACTAGCAACCCCCAGTCTGGCACTTGATGTGGAGTGAGGGGTGGCTGGTTTGCTTGAAGTGTCAGATCTCGCATCGGGGTGACGACCTTTCTTAGGCAGGCGTATCGTCAGAGGCCTATCGGAGGGATTGAGCTTCTCTGTTTGGGATTGACCGACTCTCGGCAATCTGATGGTAAGTGGCCCTGTCGTGGGTCTCGGTACCTGGCCGGACCTTGGCAGCCGGATTCTCAACTGCTCTTCCTGTGCCGAGAGGCTGATCGCGTCCTTACGCAGCGTGGCCGTAAGGGGTGCGGAATTGCCTGGTTTGCGAGCCTGGAGGTGGATCGTCAGAGGCTCTTCAGATCCCGTGGTTGCTTCAACATCAGTTTGTTCATTTCCTCCTTCAAGGTGCCTCTTCGACTTTTCGTATAGGCAGGAGTCCGAGTAATAAGATTCGACCCCTTTGAAGGGATCGATGTCAGCAAATTCTGTCCTCACGAAGCCGTGCTTGTCGACATATTTGAAGCATTGGTGTAGCGTGGAAGGCACGATCATGTAATCGTGTATCCAAGGGCGCCCCAAAGGATGTTGTATGAAGTGTCGGCATCTATGACGTAGCAAGTGACTTCTGATTGGAGATCGCCAATCTGATATTTCAGACGGATCTTCCCGATTGGGTAGCTCCTGCCCGAATTGAACCCGCTGATGGCGGTGTTTGTAGGGGTCAGACGATGCATCGGGATGCAAAGATGGTGCAGTAGTCCTTTTGGAATGATGCTTATGGAAGACCCAGGGTCAATGTACATCCGGTCTACCTTTATGTCGCCGATGTAGCCTGTGTAGTATAATGGGCGATCGTGTAGATTAGTCTTGATGAGCATGTCTTGTGGAGTGAAGACGATATTGGGCATTGCTCCCGTACAGGCGCTGTCTTGGAGGTCTGCGGGCTGATTTTCTCCGTGAGGTTGACCTGAGCCAGGTACGCGTCGACATTTTGAAGTGCATCGCTCAAAGCTGTGCGGACATCCTTCGAGAGCCTCAGGAGTTCATATAAGGACAATTTGGCCGGTGTATTGGCAAATTGTGCCAAGATGTCGAAGTTGTAGGGCCTCTCCAGCCCCTGAGATGTTTCCTTTCGGAGGGATTTGTCGAAGCGAGTCTCCTTCGGCCTAGGCTTGTCGGTCGTTGAAGGCTGAGCCAGTCCCGGAGCATCCGTGGTAATGGGCGGATGATCATCAGTCGAGTTTTCAGCCACAGGTTGAGATTGTGCTCCGGATCGAGTAACAACGGCCGTGACTTCCTCTTCATCTGCTGAGGTGGTGCGGCAGGATCTGACTTTTCCACTTTTCTTTTTAGAAGATGGAGTGGACTGAGTTACCTCGTGGACTAGGTCCGGATGGACCCACATGATTTCCCCTCGTGATGTGGTGAGGGGTACTAGACCAGCAGCTTGAGCAGGCGGGAGATTAGCAATCTCCATCGTTGCCAGAGGGATGGGTATAACCCCGTCCTGGGTCTCCGTTGGAGGGCAGCTGCCGAATTGTACGGACACCATGTTGGCTGCCACGGTTACCTCCTCGAAATCGATAGTCAGAGCGTTCGAATCGATGAGGTTCTGGATATATCGTTTCAGTTGGTAGCAGTCGTGCGTAGCATGGTGGACGTAGCGGTGGTAATGGCAGAACTTTGGGTTCTCCAGATCAGCCGGTCGAGGCTCCCGTCTTGGTGGAGGAAGCTGAATCCTATCTCCTTGTATGAGCATGTCCAAGATAGGCTTGACGTGACCGTCTTCAAAAGAGTAAGTAATTTGAGACCATTATTTGTCCGCAGGTTGCGACTCAGGCTTTTGGGCTGTATCGGCCACCATAGCCTGCTTGCCTCTGTTGTCCCGGTTGTTGGAGGGACTACCCCCATTGTCGTTGGTGGTGCTGGGACGCTTGCTCTTGTTCTCTCCCTCTGAGATATGTAATCCCACTTGGCGAGCCTTCTTTAATCGTTCTTCGACACTTGTAGCACTAATGATAAAAGCCTTCCAGTCCCTGAATTGACTCTCGCCCATCCAGAGACTGATTGTTGGGAGTAGTCTCTTTTGGCAAATTTTGATCAAGGAAGAGTCCGGGTTGCCAGATGGTAACTTCATTGCGGTTTGACGGAACTGCTCAATGTAATTCCTCGTCATCTCTTTCTCTCCTTGAATGACGTCCATGAGGGTAGACATCGTGACGTCCTGTCCTACCTCATAGAACCTCTCCAAGAACAGGCGTTTGAAGCCAGCGAAGGAATGGATGCAATTGTCCGGCAGGTTGCGGTACCAATCGAAGGCGACTCCTTCCAATGCCCCAATGAATAACCCTGTCAGGATAGCGTCATCATGGAGCAGATGGTCGGTAGTGACCTCGAAGTAAGTGATGTACCGACTTGCTGAAGTCTTGCCATCATATGGGTTGATATTGAACGGCTTATATCTTGGTGGAAAGGGAACATCCCTCCATTCAGCAGGATATGGTTGCCGTATCCGGAGGTCTTGAGAGTTTCTCTGGCGTGGAACATGGCTCGGAGCTCTTGAACTTCTCTCCTTACTTCTCGGGTCTCATCTGTCGCAGTCGGAGCCGTTACTTCGGGAGGATTATTGCCCAGGTTTGGTGCCGCCGAATTTGAATCTACGTTGATTGGGGGACCCGTGCTTGTCTGTCCAGGTGTCACCCCCTACAGATTAGGAAGCGCCGCTTTGATCTCGTCTAAAGACTTGACCAAGGCGTGCAATATGGCCTCCAAAGTGTCGATGTGCTGGCGATCACCGGAACCGCCTTGATTGCTGTCTGTCATGAACACCGTCTTCACATGAGGAGTGACGGAAGGAGTGGTGGAGGATGTACCCTCCGAGTCATACCCGTGCATCGAGAAATCATCAGGATATGTGGGGATGTTCTCTTCAGGTTCAGACTCGAAAGGAACACTACCCCCGGCATCGGAGCTTGCTTCGTCTAGGATGTCCTTGGGGACGTCGGTATATGTTGTATCCGTCGGAGGATTTGCTTCCTCCAGTCCGTATTCCTGGAATGTTGGATTGTCGTGGATGTTTGGAGGAGTGCTACCCCCAGTTCTGACGACCTCCAATGTTGCAGACGACGAACTTCCTACTGCAGCAGTTTTCGTCTTCGAACGGGTGTGTTGAAATACTCCAGTGGAGGATAACCCTTTAGACGACGGTTTCTTAGCTGCAGTAGTTGACACCTTTGGGCTGGAGATGCTCGTTTTCTTCCCTCTTCCTTTGGCGAGAATTTTCTGCGCGGACTTGCAGGAGACAACAGGAGGTGCCTCATCTTCTGAGCTCGGGTGATGTAGTCTTTGGAAGACGGATGGCCGGTCTTCCGTCACCGCCGCGTTGCTGCAACAGCAGTTGACGATGATCTGGGTGCATTGATGTTCGTGTGAGGGCTCTTTACACCCCGAAGCTCCTTCTCTTTCCTTACATTTGTGGAGGATAACCTCGCGCAGGTCAGAGGAACCACTTTGTCTGTTTGCCGCCGGGGGCTGGACTTGAGTGGTTTTATACAACTTTCCATCAGAGGCCCGCGTGATAATCAGCGGGATTCCCCGATAGTCAGAGGTTGGGGCAGTCGTCTGGACTTGATGAGCCCGCGCTGCCCTAGACTTCCTCCTTTTAGCACTTGTGGGTGCGTAATAGGAGGAGTCTAAGTCGAATACCACAGAGTCTGGATTATCATCCAGATAATGATCAGAGTCAGGACCGCATGAGAGCCGGTCGAAGACTGATCGAGAGAAGCGTGGGACGGATGCTATGCGGCTAGCATTGGGTACCGTGCAGGCTGTCTGCATGCGGCTGTCTTTTGTTGTAGGATGAGTCTTTATGCGGTTAGGAGTCACGACCGTGCAGGCTGACCGTATCCGGTTGGCATCTGTGGCCGCATGGGTTTTTTGCAAGCGATTGACTTTAATAGCTGCATGAGTCTCATCCGTACGGTTGGCAACTGTAGCCGCATAAGTTATGCGGCTGACAGATGTGGCCGTATGAGTTTTCTTTATGCGGTCGGCGGTTGTAGCCACATGGGCTTTCTCCCTGCGGCTAATACTCTTCTGCGGCTCGGACCGCGTAGAGTTCCTCTTTGCCCCTGCAAGTCCAGCATCATAGTGTTTTTTTCTGCCGGACTTGGGGACAGCAGAGTTGTCTACGGTCTGAAACGGGGCCGCAGGGGAGTCTTTCTCGCCATCTTGAGCAATAGAGAGCACCTCATCAAGGGCTTACGGAGGAGCAAATAATTTTGGCCTCCACTCTTTGCGAGCCTTTATGGTGCGGGTGTGCTTCTGGACCGGGCCAGTGCTACCTTCAGAGAGCATCTCTTCGAACGCCTGTTGGTCGAAGCGTACGACCATCTTCTGTTGTGTAGAGCCAAGTTTGGCTGCGTCCGATTGCGTCACCAACTCCTCAGCCGTGGAGAAGTTAGTCCCCAGCAGAGTCGCCATCGTGTTTGCCATTGATTGTAAAAGTACAGAACAATTATCGGAGGACTGAACTTAGACTCACAATACAAACTCGCTCGTACAAAAAAAGCCTAGGGATGAAAACCTAGGTACAGCAGTCTAAGTACGATTGTTTATTTTAGATTCTGGAGGGTGACGATAGAGGCTCGGGAAAGCGACGGCCGCTCTGCCTTACTCCTTGGACGATCGGTACGCAGCCTTGACTCGGGGAAGATCTGCTTGGTCGTTGACGAAGAAATGCCTTCTTACTCTCTCTCTGATTGCTCTCCTGGCTTCTCTCTCTCTGTGTATATTCTCTCTCTGACTATGGGGGAAGTCTCTCTGTGTATACGTATTCTTCTCTGGTTTCTTTTTGTATATCTCTCTATATCCTACAAGGAAATGGCACCTTGCTATTTATAATAGTGGGATGTGATCGCTATGGTTGCCAATGATTAGCTCTTGGAGATGGCGGCGGCCTGGAGATTGATCAATCCAGGCCGTTCGTTTCTGATTATGACGAATCAGAACCATTAAGTGTAGATTACACCAAATCCCTATTAGCAATTAATACTGATTGGCATAAATCTTTCTTATAATGATTCTCTCATATCTGCGAATAAATCAAATTTATTCTCCTGCCACGTGCCCCAGATCATTGGGATTCGACCCGATCTTGGATTGCCATAAATCTGGGAGATTGATCGGCTGAGGACACGTGTCCTGAGAGCCAATGGTGAGACTGGAACCGCAAGCAGATTGGGCCATATGAGATTTGGGCCGCATGAATTTTGGGCCGCATAAGACTTGGGACACGTGTCGGGACTGTCTGGGCAGTGGCCCCCTCCTTCAGACTTCTGAACCATATGATGAGCCGCATGAACCGCATAATGGTGTGTCTGCTTGAGCCGCATGGGCATGATCTTCTTGAGCCGCATAGGGATGATTCCACTCGAGCCGCATGGGACAGCTTTACTCTGAACCGCATGGGAAGTCTTCACTTCGAGCCGCATAAGCACACCCACGTGGCAGGGCCACGTGGCATTTTGTTGTTCTCGGGGGATTGTGTTAGAGATTTCTTTCTCTTCCCTAGAGATTCATCATCATGACAGAGTCATAATTACATGCTTTGGTGTCAGGTCTGTCAACTTTTCAGAGGGGTCAGCCGTCAAAGCAATTAATGCAGCATGGAGGGGAGCACTGTCACGCCACGTGTCTTCTGAGCCGTATGGAATGCCTCCGGTCGCATAGCTCCTTATGCCGTATGACTCCCTGAGCCGCATGCGTTTTCTGAGCCGCATGGGTCTTTCTTGGCCGCATGAGTCAATTTCTTTAGTATTTTCCATGCTTCTACAGTAACGACTAGCTTCATGATCATCTGGATATGTAATGTTTGGGACGTCTTATAATTGTATATTTGGAGATCTGATATCTTGTGATTATTATTAGTTGGTTGAGATTGAGACAATAGGCTATTTTATGACCTTAGGAGACTGATGGATTGCAGTGAACCCTCACATATCTAGACAGCCGTGACCGTATAGCGGTGTGGATCCCATTCCGTTATACGTAGCTGGCTATGTCTGCCCCCGCTCTCCAGTATTCTGGTTCTGGGGCGTGACAAATGTGTATCGCACACACCCTCTAATCTATCACACACCTATGTAAATTGCCTCACTGTCCTCTACACACACACATGGCATCACACTCTCTCACATACCATATGTCACTCTCACTTTCACTATTTGACACACACCCAATTTCCATGACACACACACACATACACTTGGACACATGTTTATGTGTCCCCCTCCCTATACCTATGCATATATATATGTATTAACATGTAATGTTGTATGGTATACACATGTAGCCCATGGGTTATGTACTCTAAGTTATTTTGTATAACACATCAATATATGATTTTCCTACTAGTTTATATGAATAAATTAATGTGTGATTTCCTATATTAGAGTATATAGTCATTAGGGGTGGGCACGGGTCGGGCCGGGCCCAAACTTTGTAGACCCAGACCGGACCCGTTTCTTGACGGGCCGGGCCGGGCCGGGCCTAAATTTTTTTGGAACCGGATTGGACCCGGCCCGTTTAAAACGGATCCAATCCGAAAGAACCCGCGGGTCCAAACGGGTCC
This sequence comes from Iris pallida, assembly GCA_029216955.1. Classification (NCBI taxonomy): domain Eukaryota; kingdom Viridiplantae; phylum Streptophyta; class Magnoliopsida; order Asparagales; family Iridaceae; genus Iris; species Iris pallida. The sequence continues at coordinate 5,312 of JANAVB010016706.1, read as the reverse complement.
AAAATTTAGTAGTTCTGCAGTACAAAATAGATGAGTTTAAGTTGTCACAGAGCAATAAATTGATAGAGAGCATAACAAAATTAGTTTGGGGACTTTCCTTACCGAGCATCCTCACAAGCAAACAGGTTGTAGAGCCTTTATTTTGTGTTCCTAACTACTGCAATATACATTGTTTTTCTTGTTGTAAGAAACATGAGGCAATCCAAGTTGTTGCAACTTGCAACACAATCAAACAACATAAAAGAAGAAGAAAAGTTATCCTTACATTCAAGCAACGACACTAAACAACACACCCAAAAAATGAAGAAGAGGCAATCCATATTTCAACAAGACAGATAAGAACTTTTAAGCATTAATAGTAAGTCAATGAAAGTAAAAATAAGAAGAAAAAAAAATTCAAAACAAACGGGCCGGGCCGGGGCCCCGTTTCATTTGGAAACACGACCCGCCCCGACCCGTTTATTTTACACAACCCGCCCCGCCCCGTCCCATTTGAAAGTAAATTTTTTGGAACCGGCTTGTTTGGACAATATACGGTTCGGGACGGGTCGGAACCGCGGGTCGTGGACCCGTATGCCCAGCCCTAATAGTCATATTGTAAATTGTGTATTATTTTAGATATAGAATAGCCTTGTGTGGGTGTGTTATAGGTTGGGTTAGACTTGGCTTAGCCTATGGCCTAGTCTCTTAGCCTATGGCCTATGGTTGTGCATGTGTGTCAGTGTTAGCCTAGAATAGACTAGTGTAGTCTTGTTAGACTGGGAATAGCCTAGTTAGACTAGTATAGACTAGTTTGACTTAGTTTGACCATAGTTGACCTAGTTGACCAAGAGTTAATTTTGGCCTAGATTGACCTAGAATCATGTAGAATGCATATTAGGACTTATTATATCATTTTAGACTTGTTGTGACTTGTGCTGTTCTGATTAGGAGCCATGACACCTCTCCTCGGACAGTATATTTACTTCAGACATTCAGATACGAGACGAGTACATTCTCTGATCATTTCATATCCTGCTTAGAATTATTTCCTGTATTAAATTACTTTACTTGATACTGTCACGTTGGTCACTACGAATTAGTACTATATGGATCCCTTCTTGAGATGTTAGCCCTTCAGGGAGCATCGGGTACTCTATGTTCTGTGCGTTTCACTTACATAGCGTATCATATGCTTCTTGGTTCTTTGATCACCTGTGACATATACTCATATGATCACAGAGTCTTCTCTGAATCCTTATCCCATTTATTGGATCTATCAGAATCTCCATTTATGGGACTACTATGTACCACCCTTTGGGGGCTTACCACCCTTCGGGGGCTTACCACCCTTCGGGGGCTGTTACATAGAATCATAACATAACCTGGTTGGATCCTTGTGTATTAATTGGGGGTACGGGGGAGTATAAATAGCCATGTGAACAAATCCAAAGTAGAATAGCCATGTACGCCTCTTTAGTATAGCCATGTACAAATCAAGACGTTCACATGTCGACTCTGTGCTCTAAATCACTAGTCACTGGTAGCTATTTACTTATAGTAGATATTTCTATTACAGTTCTCTCTCTCTCTGTTTACATACTGCATTTCTTCAGTATCTATATCTTACTTTACTGCATGATTATATTTTCTAACCTGCTATGAACTGTTGAGATGTACTGTACTCGCTCATGTCCTGACTGGACCTGTTGAAAATATTACAGAGGACGAGAAGGAGGCCTGGGAGGATACCTTCTTCGAGACAGCTCTAGCTGAGGACATCACCCCACTGCCTAGACTAGTTTAGTTAGGCCTTATCTTATTTTCATGTTTGTCTTGAGACTGTTTAGCTAGACTTTACTTCTGTTCAGAGATGTTGAGTTGTATATATTCCTCATTTTCAGTAGCTGAGATATGTACTCTGGATATTTGCTGGAATATTATCTTAGACTATTCTATCTTCTGTATTTCCTTGAGTTCTATATCATATCGTGTTTTCTTCTTCCTTAGTTGTGATTGAGTTCATTTACTGTTTAGTATCATATTGCTAGATGTATGTTGACCTAGGACAGCGTTCTACCACCGACACTGCGGCATAGGCTGGGCGTTATGACGTTCTCGTACCCTCACAGTGGGTGCGGGTCGTGACACGTTTTTAGTGGTGGCCCATTCAGGTCGAGTTTATGTAGTGGTATTCGAACCAGAGTATCACTACAACCTGCAGTAGGATTAGGATATACATTTGAAGGTACTCAATCACAGTTAGGATTCCTTGAAAGATTCCTGGGACGACCCTTGAGAATCTTATTTAAACTTCAATTTAAATCATTTCCCTTGCTTTGTTGCTCTCACTCCTTGATTATTGAATTTGACTTTGTTGGATCGTTGTTGATTTGATTTTTCTATCGAGATGAATTTTTTTATGGCCTGAGTTACGATATTTTTCTGATAACATATGTCGACGGGAATACATGGATGGTAAAACGTCTACTTGGTTATGGAACCTATATCGCAGCTATATTAGCTGGCGTGGCGAAAACATAGAGACCTGACTTCGGATGTACGTATCTTGGATATGAGATTTGGAATTTCTCGCAGCTATACTAGTCGACATAGCGAGAATTCCAGACGACATGATTATAGAGGTGCATGCCCCTGTTATGGACTCTGCCGTTTATCGCAGCCTTGCTTACTAGCGTGGCGAGGATTCTGAGTATCATGATTTTTGGACAGACGCATATGATTATCAGATTATATCCTGGGAAGGTTTTAAACATATCATCTCTATCGTACCCTTCTGTTATTATAAATTGTTTTCCACCATCGAATAATTTAGGAGTAGAGATCCTTTTAGCTTTATAGAGCTTATGCATATGTAGTTCTTTCTTAGTGTGATAATTTGATGACTTGTGATTAGGCCCTTGTCTTAGGAATGATAGTATAGCCTGGTTTTAAATAGTGATTCTTGTAGCTAGTCCTCCTTTGTTGATATTTACTAGTTTGTCAGCCTTGATGATTGATTTATTTTATTTTCTTTTCTTTTCTTTCAGTATGGCACCCATGACCCGAGCCCGTCGCCTGAGAGCAGCTGCAGCTACTGAGAGTGTGCCTCCACCTCCTACTATTCAGGAGATAGTTATCCCTCTATCTGATCAGGGGGTGGTGGCACCTCCTGCCATTGAGGAGATGGTGGTAGCCTCGCCAGAGAGTCTTCCTTCATCTCCTGTCGTTCAGGAAAGAGCTGCGGATTTGCCTGAGACCGAGAGCCTTCCCCTACCCCTTGGGATGGTACTCCCTACTGTACCATCCGGAGGTTTGTTACTTGACGCAGCCCAGATGTTTGGATATTTCCAAGAGAGGCTGTTGGAGTCACAGAGAGTTCATGAGGAGGCCATGAGGGAGCAAATCCAGAGGTTGCTACGTATGCGGGATTCTGTGCTTCTAGGAGGAGAGCCTAGCTCCAAGAGGGCGAGGAGCAGTACCCAGTCCTACCCAGAGTTTGAGGAGTACCCATTTATCCATCCTATATCATCATACCCAGCCCAGTCTCCTGTCCAGCAGAGGCTAGCTAAGCCAGAGCCTATCTGTGCCTACTGCAAGAAGTCTGGACACAAGTGGAACAACTGTAGAAAAAGACTAGGATTGTGCCTAATCTGTGGTTCAGCTGTACACTGGGTGCAGCACTGCCCTGCTATACCTGCTCCAACCAGGGCCTGCTTCTAGGAGGGAGTTCTGGTTCTCAGACCTAGCTGGAGGTGAGTTTTGACCTAACCTTAGTTTTCCTTTTGTGAATTTTGATGCATCCCTTGCTTGTATGTTTTGATACCTTATGATTGCCTAGTACTGTAGCATGGTTGGTATAACTAGAAGAGACCCCAGACTGATATTGCATGCCATGACCCCATAGGTTACACTTTCCAACTGTATGATTTAAGATAGATTTCTGAGACTATGATTGCTGGGGGCTTAACCTAGAAAGGGTGCGATCATCTTAATTTCGAGGACGAAATTTTTATAAGGTGGGTAGGATTGTAACACCCAGTTTTCCAGAAGAGGGTAATTTTGAAATTTTGTAATTATAATTATTATTTAATGATATTTATTTCATATTATGATTGTTAGTAATTTTTAATTATTTTTTAAACTATTTAAATTCATGACTTGAGATTTTAGGTGTTTTGCTAGTGAACCGTAGAGACTGTCTACCCTAGAGCCTAGCCATGTAATTAGGGTATTTGGACATTTTTGGGGTTATTTGATTTTATATAATTTATTTGAATTTATAGGAATTTTTAGAATTTATTTTGGAATTGTTTGAATGAGGGTTGTCTAGGTTGACTTTGACTAGCAATGACCATGGTAGACCAACCTAGGAGCTAACCCTAGTTGAGTTTGGACTTGGTTAGGTTATACAACCCTAGTTAGACTAGAGTTGACCTATGGTTTGATTATTTGACTCAAGTTAGGATTTAAGTCATAAGCCATGACTTGTGGTTGCACCTTAATCAATAACTTAGCCATAAAAGCCCATAGGCCCACACCACTAGCTAAACCCTAACCCTAACAAGTCTTGGCCAGCCACTACACCCATTGGGAATCCCTCCCTATAAGTATCCTCTTAGAATTTAGGGCTAGCCTCTTAGGAAGAACAAAGTTTTGGAAGAGGTGAGCCTCCATCTTCAAAAATCCCTAGAAAATCCATTTTACCTCCTTTTTAATCCAAACAAATTGCAATAGGTTCTAATTATTGTTTATTGTTGTTGGAATTTGTTGTTCTCAGTTTTCTATCAATTTGAAGGAGTTTGGTGGCTTTTTGGAATCCTCATTGGAAGGGGTTTTCGTGTTGGAGAACACCATAGGTAAAATCCTAATCCACCCATTAAAATTCTAGTTTCTTTGCATGTAGACCTAGCCCTAAGTGTCCTGGTCCTGTAGATATTCCTAGACCTAGGTTTTGTGTCCATTTCGTGTCCTAAATGGACACGTATCAGCCTATAGACATAGGTGTTTGATGAAATGCCCCAAAGGGCATTTCGTTTGATTTTTTCAAATTGTGTTTGAATGAAAAATTAGATCTAGGGCTTGTTTATAGGTTTCCAATTGACTGAGCATGATTTATTGTGTGTCAGACACGCAATGGGATACGAAACCCATGCATTTCTGCACCGTACAGCTCCCCTGCCACTCGGGGGCTGTATCGGACACCACATGCAACCTGGACACGTGAAATTTGACACACGCCTTGGGGCAGTGTCTGACACGCCATGTGTCAAGTTTCATGTGACCACGTGGCGTGTCGAGGGAGTAATTAGTGTCGCACGGATTCTTCACTG